>JAPMOR010104928.1:0-41318 GCA_026543865.1 Argiope aurantia
CTCCAATTTTAATAGCTAACTATTTCTCTCCCTAAATACGATTTTTTAAAAAAAAATTCTCATAAATGACAAAACTTGTGTGTGAAGGTATTTAATATAGTAATTAGCATCTCCTGACTATTAAATAACCAGATAAAAGTAATACATGGCAAATTATAACAAGGTAATCATTTTCAATAAAATCCCTGTAACAAATGAATGATTGAATTTCGTTATTTACAATTAAGTTCTTTTTTTCTGGGATAACTGTAGCATTAATTTGATTCAATTTTTTGTCATTTTTGTATTTTCTAATGATTGCCTCCAGATATTTTCTTGCCATGTTTCACTAAAATATTTCATACACAATGGCCATGCGCGAAACCAAATATTTATATCATCTAATTGCATTGATTTTTTTTGGAGTGATAATATCTTAATTATAAAAAAAGCGAAGAAATCGTTGCAATTTCTTACATTTACAGTTGGTTTGTTTCAGGTTTTGCAGCCTCCTTTTTTATAGTTGCCGACTGACAAAAGTCCATTGACATCAGCAGGAAGAGAGCTGACCATAAATGTTAAATGATCATTCTAAAATGGATAAAATGATTATAGTAAAGTCTCAAGTATGCACACTAAGGTAGAACAGTAAGGGAATAATAAACAGAATAACTTTATAAAGGAGGGAGGACAGAATAGGAATAGAGGAGGTAGAACATGAGGTAGGACAGAATTACAAACTAGCAGGAGTGATCTTCCAGAAACTTCCAACGAAACGAAATGAATTATAACGGAATTTATAACTTCTGGAACTTCTTAATAGAGAGTACAGGGTGATTATAATTAAACTTCCCCTATAAACAATATCCTACAACGCAAACGGGTGAACGGATTGCAATGAAATTTGGTATATAGACTATACACAAGATGCACTCACGGAATTTCGAAAAAAAAAATTAGTTCCAAAATGTCCACCAGAGAGCGCCTTTTCCGGAAAAACATTAAATTTATCAAAACAAACGATCAAAACGGAATACAACAACAATATTAACATATATGGACTACTTTCTGATCACCTTGTCATCGAACCTCACTAAGCAAAGGTTAGAAAAAAATAATAGGCTGTTTGATAAAAAAAAGTTCAGTTTACTTTAAAAGTCTGGTGTATCGTAGAGGTGTTGCAACGTTGAATGACTTAAAGAACTCCATAACGCTTCATGTGCGAAGCATCACAACTGATCAGTTATGATCTGCTATTGAACACACTGTCCATCGATTTGAAAGGTTTCAGATGAATGAGGCGGTCACATGGAGCATCTTTCCCTACATCGTCCTGGACGCAATTAACAACTGCTCCTCTGCTGCAATTTCGTCCTAATCTGTTCTTTTCTGCAAACTGAACTGCTTTTTTTTCTCTCTCAAACAGAGCACTGCAAGTTTTTCCTTGCCTTTAATTAATGTGGTTCGATAACAAGATGATAAGAAACTAGTCAATAATTGTTAATGTTGTTTCTGTATTCCATTTTGGTCGTTTATTGTGTTAAATTTAATGTTTCTCCGGAAAAGGCGCCCTCTGGTGGACATTTTGGAACTAAAAATTTTTTTTTCAAAATTCCGTGAGCGCATCTCGTGTATTGTCTGGGTACCAAATTCCATTGCAATTATTTCTCCCGTTTGCGTTGTAGGATGCTGTTTAGAGGGGAAGTTTATTTATAAACACCCTGTATATCTCTCCCCCATCTCAAATAAAACTTGTCGACTTTAAATAAGGTTGTCAATGCCATGAGCGCTCAAATAGTTATTTTCGAAGTCCCACTCAGAAGCATTTTGTGCTTTGATAGTGTAGGGAGGGGGGGGGGGAAGCGATTAATAATTTGGACCTCTATTTTTCCTGACCAAATGAAATTTTTGTAATCAGGATATCATACCAAATTTCATTTTCTTAAATCATCTAGTTTTATAGCGTTTGCATGCATGCAAATGTACAGACAGACAGATGAGGTTGGATACGTGTTGAGGTTCTAAAACTGTGTACCAAATTCTATTTATAAAATTCATTACGTTTGGGCATCATGGAGTTGTTCACTTGTACTCAGACATTCACCTAGGCAAACCTTTTGTGCACGGATTTCGTTCAAAATTTGCGAATAATCTACAAATTTAGTGTAAAAATCACATATCCAATTTTTATTTTCTAGAGGTTTCGACCATATTTCTTTCGTTTATATTATTTAAATTCCGTAATAACTTATAGAATTCATTCTTTTTGTTCCATTTTTAAAGCAGAAGTAACTCTATTTTAAAAGCTTTATCGTTTATTTCAGATTGTTTTGCAGATAGTTATATAATATATACTGTGTTGTTTTAATTAAGGATTTAAACGACTTAGAATCAAAAGAAGGTATAAATTCTAGTCAGAATCAAATAAAAGAATATTATGACAAATAAAGGAATGACTCACCTCATCCAAGTCACGATATTTATTTGACAGCGATTCATGGGCATTAAGAATAAGAATGAATTATAGATTTAAATACAGCGAATAGATTTTTTGTATACAGCTTTCAAACTACACATTTTCGAGCGCGTCTACAGAAAGCACCTGTTTCATCCAAGCATTCCCTAAGAAACCAATCCCTAAACAGCAACAAAAGTTCAATGCTCTGGTTTTTTCATTGCGCCATCTGTTGGCGTTCAGGTGAATCACCATCCTCCGGGGCGCGGTATGTCGGCACCGGTAGTGCAATGAGTCTGTTAATGGCTCTTTTGGCAGGTCCTGATGAAGTACGAAGCAGGGCAACTCTAGGGATACCATCAGTTCCGGGGATGATCTCCAGGATACGCGCCAGTGGCCAGGATAATGGAGGCATGTTGTCAGCTTGAATAAGGACGAGATCTCCGACACTCAAAGGAGGACGATGTTGATGCCACTTCCGTCGGGCTTGCAAATGGTGAAGGACGTCTCTAGTCCATCTACTCCAAAATTGATGTTTTAACTGTAAAAAACTTTTCCATCTGCAAGAAAGACTAAGATTTTGATTAGTGAGATCAGTTCCTTCAGGAAGCTCAAGAAGAGGTTCCCCGATTAGAAAATGTCCAGGGGTGAGAGCCCTGAGATCAGCTGGATCATTGGAAAGTGGTACTAGAGGTCTTGAATTAATACAGGCCTCTATCTGACATAAGAGGGTAGACAGCTCTTCAAAATTAAGCAAATGTCCTTGACAGGTTTTAAAGAGATGTCTTTTGGCGAGTTTGATGGATGACTCCCAGACACCACCGAAATTGGGAGCATATGGTGGGATGAATTTCCAACTGATGTTTCTCACAGTCAGGAAATTTTGTACAGACTGGTCTTGGACTAACTTGAATAATTGCTTTAGATAATTATCTGAACCTATGAAGTTCGATCCATTATCTGACAGGATATCAGTGGGATGACCTCGTCGTGCTATAAATCGACGAAGTGCGGCTAAAAATGAACTGGACACGAGTTCGAGATGAACTGCTCTAGTCGCTGTGCATATGAATAAACAAAGATAAGACTTGAATTGGGTAGCCTTTCTGAGATGCTGACATTTTGTGACTAACGGTCCTGAGAAGTCCATCCCAACTCTTTCAAAAGGACGAGATTTTGTAATTCGACTACTTGGCAAATCTCCCATCTTAGGGTTTGAAGGTTTAGAATTTAATCGACAGCAGACGATGCAACGTTTGATTTCTCGACGAACCGTGGAACGACCATCAGGAATCCAAAATTTTTGTCGAATGAGAGATAAAACCATTTCTGGTCCAGAATGGAGACTGAGTTGGTGAAAATGTCGAATTATAAGGGGAGTTATATGATGTCTTTTGGGGATGACTATTGGAAATTTTTGATCATAGGGTAGAGTCGGATGTTTAGCAAGCCGACCTCCCACTCTGAGAATCCCCTCTTTATCCAAAAATATATTTAAAGGGAGTAATTTACTAGATTTGGGTATGGGTTTGTTCAATTTGAAACATTTAATTTCCTGGTAGAATTCAGCTTGCTGAATGAGTTTAACTAGATTTTTAAGTGAAGACTCTACTTCTTCTGCTTGAAGGAGCCCTACTGATTTAGAAGTTGAACAGGTAGCTTTACAATTTTGAATAAAACGTTTAACCCATGCAAATACTCTTATAAGTTTGGTGTAAGATGAAAATTTGACTAGCACGTCATTCAAAAGATTTCTGTCCGCATTTACGGAAGTAGGTTCCGGCACAGAGTCTGGCTCTGGTAGTTAGCACTTCTAAGGACGGTACAAGAGGATGAAAATTTTGTTTGATCCAATCAGGACCATTCCACCAATAAGATGCATCTTTGAGTTGCTCTGGAAGAAGTCCTCGAGTAGCACAATCGGCTGGATTGAGTTTACCAGGAATGTGATACCAATCAGACATTGAAGTTAAATTTAAGATGTTGTTAACCCGATTTTGAATGAAAATATTCCCTTTGCTTGGGGGTTTATTTATCCAACTTAACACGATTGTTGAATCTGTCCATAAATATCGCTCTTTTATGGGGAAAGATAGTGCTTTTTCGATGGCAGTTATTAGCTCAGCAAGTAGAAGTGCTCCGCAAAGTTCCAACCTTGGGATAGTAAGCTGTTTTATAGGAGAAACACGAGTTTTAGCACTTACGAGAGATACTTGATTCTGTCCAGATTTCAAATAGACAACGGCAGCGAATGCTTTTGTAGATGCATCGCAGAAACCGTGTAATTGGATGTCAGAATTATTGTCGACTCCCAAGAATCGAGGAACTGAAATCAAGTTTAGATTATAGCTTTGTTGTTTAAATTTTGTCCAAGTTTCTAGAATGGTAAGAGGAACAGGATCATCCCAAGCGGCTTTCGATTTCCATAGTTCTTGCAACATAATTTTTAATATGATGACAGAAGGCGAAAACAATCCCAGTGGGTCGAATGTTTTAGCAATAACTGATAGAAGTTGCCTCTTTGTATTTACGATTTCTCCATCAGCAATTCTAACTTCTATCGAATCTGTTAAAAGATTCCAAAAAATACCTAATACCCGCTGTTTTACTTCTTCATCGCACAACGAATGCATAGATTCTGTAGCTAACAAGGATTTATCCAAATCTTTCAAAATAATTTTATGGCTACTAGACCATTTTCGAAGACTAAATCCCCCTGATTTCATTAGGTTTTGAATTTCGGCAATAATGGCTTTAGCTTCTTCTTCAGTGTCGGCTCCTGCCAACAAATCGTCTACATAAAAATGATTTTTAGCATAACTTGTGGCGATTGGAAAAGCTTGTTCCTCCTCTACATACAACTGTTGCAATGTTCGCAACGCTAGAAAAGGCGCACAGGATATTCCGTAAGTTACAGTTTGAAGTTCGTAAGAGATTAAGGGATCTGATGGAGATGATCGCCAAACGATTCTTTGATATTTACGGTCATTATCGGCAATTAGAATTTGACGATACATCTTTTCGATGCCGGCTGAGAAAGCTACACGGTATGATCTAAATTTGACTAAATGAGAGAAAATATCAGTTTGTAGTTTAGGTCCTATCAGCAGGATATTATTTAATGATTTGCCATTACTTGTTTTAGCTGACGCATTAAAGACGACCCGGCACTTAGTAGTACTGGAGTTGTCATTTTGAATCATGTGATATGGGATATAACAATTTGGCGATTCTTTCTCCCTGTCAATCGAAATTGCCTTCATATGGCCAAGCGATAAGTATTCCTTCATGAATTTATTAAATTTTTCTTTTAATGGTGGTTTTCGGTTCAGTCTATTTTCTAAGGCAAAAAACAGATGTATAGCTCTTTCTTTGTTTTCCCCAAGAGTTTTGTCCTCTTTGAATGGAAGGCTGACTATAAATCTGCCTTCATCATTTCGACAAACCGATTGTTGATAGACTTCCTCGCAAGAATCATATTTTTTTTCAACTGGGACATTCGAAGGGACATTTTTTCAATTGACCAGAATTTATTTAACTGGTCACACAAAGTTGAATGAACCATCGAGTCGGGCATTTGTGAAGTATAGATTTTTCCAGTTAAAATGTATCCCAGTTTAGTTGAAATTGCAGTTGGAGTTCCTGAAGGTCCAAAAAGGGGAAGTCCATCCAGGAGGAGTGCATAAATATCTGCACCGAGCAAAATGTCAATTTGTTGCGAAATATAAAAATTCGGATCTGCGAGTATAAGATTATCCAAATGCGGCCAGTGTTGAATTTGAATATCGAAATTTGGGAAAGGTGAAGTCACTTTATTTACAACAAGAGCTTTAAGATTAAATAATTTAGATGAGAAATGAGGAGTGAATTCTATCTGACAACTATGTAATGCAGTTTCTGCACTAATCCCATTAATACCGGTTAATTTATGGTTTGTAATTTTTAATGGTAAATTTAATTTATCCGCTAACTTTTTTGAAATTAATGAGAGCTGTGATGCATTGTCAATTAAAGCTCTGCATTCAATACATTTTCCCGAGTGATCTTTCACTTTAATTACGGCCGTTGAGAGAAGTACAGAACTATTTTGCTGATTCGTTTGAAGCTGAAGTCCATTAGAAACAGCTACGACATCTGGATTACTGTCCGTCTCAGTTGGAAGATTTACGTTATATTTATGAAGTAAAGTGTGATGTCGATTTTTGCAAACTTTACATCCGATATTTATTTTGCAATTATCCGTCTTATGGTTTTTGCGAAGACAATTCCTGCAACAAATTCCTTCTATTGCTTTCAATCGTTCTTCGATTTTCATTTGGTTAAAAACAGGACATTTATAAAGAGGATGATTTGAATCTCCCTGGCACAAAAAACAAGAAAAAGAATCACTTTTCCCCTCAGTTACGCTATGAACTATTCCTCTTCTTGCCCGGTCTGCCACCCTTCGACTAAACCGGTCCCCCTTTTCAGTCTGACTACATTTTAGACCATCTGGAAAGAATTTCTTTTCAGGAGTTAGGTTCCCCCGCATTTGTTTATGTTTAGCTGAGCTACGACTGTCTAGAGATCTCGCCTCCCTCTCGATGAAGGCTTTAAAAGAATTCAGCGTCGGAAACGCATTAGGGTTCAAGGTCAAATCCCAGCGGTGAATTATCTCGTCGTCCAGTTTCGAAACGCAGTGATTGATTATAATCAGCTCTGTTAATTCATTTACTTCCAAACCCAAAACACTTAAATTTCTAATACATTCATTACAATTATCTAGAATCTCGAATAGCAGTTTAGATGAATTTGCGTTTTGTATTTTTAGATTAAATAACTTATTAATTTGGCAGTTAGCTAACTGACTTTTGTTTTCAAATCTTTCGCATAACAATTCCCAGCAATTTTTTAGATTTTCTTCCCGAATTGCAAATCCACGAATTAATTTTGCGGCATTACCTTTGGTAGATGCGAATAAATATTGCAATTTGTCTATTTTGGATAATTCTGAATTATTAATTACCGTTGCTTGAAATAATTCTTTGAATGATATCCAATTTTCCATATCTCCATAAAAATGAGGCAATTCAAGTTTAGGCAATTTTTTAGAAGCCTGAATTTTGGCATTTGAGCTAACAGCTTGACTTTCCGTTTTATTTTTAGGTTTAGTGTTTTCCAAAAGTACGGCAAACTCAAATAACACATCCTGAAAATCCAAATATTTTCCAAGTTTCTCTTCACTATCATTAACATCTAAATTCAAAAACGAATTTTCTAGTTTTTGTTCATAAGTATTGACTTTCGTTTTTAGAACATTGAATAATGCATCTGAACTATCTGCGTTTTCAACTGCATTTTTAATTCTCTCCTCAATTCTCTCAATTTCTTTACAGACATTACTGAAATTTTGAATTGCTTTTAAGATTTTCGATCTGGAAGTCATTGTCCATAGGGCCCTTCGGCTCGACGGACCAAAAATGTTATTTTAATTAAGGATTTAAATGACTTAGAATCAAAAGAAGGTATAAATTCTAGTCAGAATCAAATAAAAGAATATTATGACAAATAAAGGAATGACTCACCTCATCCAAGTCACGATATTTATTTGACAGCGATTCATGGGCATTAAGAATAAGAATGAATTATAGATTTAAATACAGCGAATAGATTTTTTGTATACAGCTTTCAAACTACACATTTTCGAGCGCGTCTGAATCACCATACTGATTCACTGAGCGCTTTGAAATTCCTATCAACTTTACATGTATGACAAACTTATCTGGAAGCGCTTTTAAATTATTTTATGCTGGGTCCCTGCACGTGCGGGAATTCTAAGAAATGAAAAGGCTGATATGGCAGCTAAATTGGCTACTACTTTCTTGCCAACAAAGATTCCTCTTTCTGATTATAAAATATATATATATGTCACATTTTGCATTCCAAATGGCAAACTGAATGGGACCCACAGATTCGTAATACGCTTCATACAATTAAACAATACAATAGATCTCTGGCCCACTTTACACAGCTGAAAACTGGACACAATTTGAACTAGGTTGAGGATTGGGCACACTCGATTCACCCTCCGACATTTTTTTATGGAGAACCTAACACCATTTTGCTCAATTTGTGACAGTCCTATGTCTGTTTCACACATTCTTGTAGAATGTTCGCGGCTTCCTTTATAGCGCCTTGCATATTTTCAGAAATCTCACCCTGATTTGAGCGAGTTGCTTTCCGAAACACCGCATGTTAACCTTTTCAGTTTTCAAAAAGATATCAGTTTTTATGTATAAACTTTAGCCGCGCTTTTTACTACAATATCATACTTTACATACTTGTTGCTCTTTTTCATGACTCACATTTTTACACTTTTAGACATTTGGATTTTGAAAACCTTCCACGTTTTGATTTTATTATAAATTGATACATATAGTTTCATTTCATGAATGTGGCGCAGCTTAGCCGAAGATGGCTTTTGTGCCATAAAAAACAAACTCAACTCAACTTCACATCGTTTTAGTGTACAGAACGAAATTTCCGAACTACATGAGTATCATTAGTTTCCGTTATCTATGACTTTACAGGCGAAGTATAGTTAAGAACTCAGAATAATCCATTATTATTACTCAAATATAATTTAAAATAATAATAAAAAAAATAATTTTGTATGCTTTCCTTGATAAGATGCTTTCATCAAGATTAATTGATCTTCTTAATACTCGCAGTATTCGACGATTATTTCAAAGTTATTAATATTATGTCACTCCATTTTGAGGAAATTCTTCTTATAGGAAAAAGAAGTCAATTCAATTTTAGAAAAAATAGGAAAAAGAAGTCAATTCAATTTTAGAAAAAATAGGAAAAAGAAGTCAATTCAATTTTAGTTTTTAAACATTTTATAATTACATACTGTTACAAACCTGCAATTCGGCTTCCCAGCATAGTTTATTCCATCAATAGAAAGAAAGTTTTACAGTCATCTCTATGGAACAGAGTCTGGGCGTCGTGTCGGGGGTCCTGGAGCTTGGCGACAAACTTGGCGACCATTTGGCGACTTTGGCGCCAAAATAGATAATACCCGAAACTTCGAGAATTTTCCCGATCCGTCCAGTAGGAACCGAGATACGCCTCGAACGTTCCTGATTGGTTGAGAGGCTTCTAGCCCCGCCTCCTGAGACCTATAAAAAGGGCTACGGCTGCCAGAGAAGTCAAGTCAGTATTCCGAGCGAGAGTCGGAGAAGTCCGAAGACTGAGCGGAGGTGAGCAGCGACGGAGTCAAGCTCGTGCTGAACTGAGCTGTGCGCTACTGTCTGCAGTAGATTCTGGTTGTATGCTGCTGTTGTATGCTACACGTCTCGGGTGAAGATAAACGTCTTCTGTGCTGTACATAATTGTCGCTTGTGCTGTCCTGTGTGTCTTCGTGTAAATAAACGTCGTTGTTTTTATTCTACTTCTGCCTGTTGATTGAGCGTTCTTTACATCATATCACTCCCACTATCCAAACGAACCCCGGTAGAGAAAATTTCGTAACAATACTTTTGTTTTCTAATATTTAAATACGTGTCTCTTTTGTTATCAGAACATTTTAATTTTAGAAATTGATTATTTTTATTTTTGTAATTTTAGATTGTAATTTTGTAGTTTTGATTAATCTATGAAACGTTATGAGCAGATCATGCAATCTGAAATAATTTAAATTTCTTTTAAGTAATGAATGCACTTATTATTTCTTATTACTAAAAGAAATACTCATAAAGAATTATAAATCGATTCGTGAGGTCTTTTGAGAGGAGAAAACCAGGAGTTCAAACCCTGGTATTGTTTCAAATTTAGTGTCAATATAAAGCAAAATGAGTCATCGTTGCCAGCAAAACATGATTAATTGTTGTAATTTTGTGCAATGAAATATTTTCTATTTTCATTAAACTTATCTCTTACTCTTTTGTTATTGAGATGAATTGACACGATAAGTGACGTAAACGTTTTTCATGTTTATTTCATTTTTGAAGGTAGAAACATGACTATAGAGCAAATTTTATCCATTTAGCTCAAAATGTTTTCTCAGGTTACAGAGACAGGCAGACAGACAAATCGATCGACAGGTAGACATAATTCCAAAAATGGGTTTTTCAGATTCAGAGAAGTCTGAAATGTAAAGATTGGTGAAAATAGGGTGGTCGAATTCTTTGGTTATTTGCAATTCTTTCTCTTACTTTTACATCATATACAAGAAACTAGAAACAAAAAAATACCTTAAGAACTTTAGACAAAAACCAAATTTAAAGCAAATCATAAATTCTTTAGTTTATTTTTTTAAAATCTCTACAACCAAATTTTCTTTTGACTTCCAAAATAAATGACACAACCTATAAGCTATGGCTTGATTTTAATGTTTGAATATATTATTATTCAAAAATGATTAAAGGAACATACAAATATTCATTTTGCTTCTCTTTTTGTACAGACTGTTATTTTTTAAATCTTAGATTGTTAGCACAAAATTATGAATTGCCTTTTGAAAGAATGCCGTAAATCAATAGGATAAAAAATTAACGAACAACAGAATGAAAACAACATTTTCCATTTTACAGAATGGTTTTTATGATCTTGATGCATTTTATATTTCGTACAGACATATATTTTATAATTCATACATTTAACCCTTTATGGTATCATTTGTCAGTTTCTTTTGAAACGTTTATAGTGCAAAACGAATCCCTTAGTTTATTTTAAATTAATATTACAATACAGCAGTCTGCAATCTTAGAACATTTTCTCAAAAACTAAATCATTTGACTCTAAATCATTTTAAAGTTCATTCACTTTGAAACTGATAAGAAACAACCAAATTTGAGTGCGAAAATCAAAGTCTAATACAAGTTATTGTTTGAATTAAGGCTACTTCCTTGATTTAAAAAATAAGTTTATTTTTTAAACAATATTTTCTTAATGATGCAAAATATTTAACAATTTTTGCATTGGAACTAAATTAATTATGCTTAAAAATCAAAGAAATTTTAATATTTTCGGAAAAATCTGCCAGCGTTTTATAATTTTAAGAAGTTGAATTATGAAAGATTAAAATCGCCAGGCATGTTTATAATATGTTTTCTTCATACGTAACATTGATTTATATTGGAAAATATTATACAATATTAGTAATAAAATTTCTCTACCATTCATAAGAAATTGTTTCAATCTTTTTATTTCAAATTTCTACCAAGGATATACCCAAGATAGAAAGCATAAGTCATTACTTTTTCCATTGAGACTTTATTAAAAAGATAATACGCCACATAGATTTTGCATTTTGAATGATGTGAAAATGACACAAATTTAATTACAGTGCATCTAATATACTACAAATGCTATTTATTACTCAGGGAGATGAATTAAGTTAAGTGATCGGTGAATCCACTGATGGCGTCTGCATCAAACTTTATCAACCATTTTTAACTTAATCCTAGCCCAGATGCCTTCTATAATTACACAGATGGATTCATGATTACTTAAGATGCTGGGAAAATAAGTCTTACTTCATATCTTTTTCCTATAGCATTTTCCGTTTATGAGTTCGTAATGATCAAAAATACAAACAATATTTCTGCACTTAACACTGAAAGGATCATATATATTGTTAATGTCACACTTGCTATTGGAGCCGACGTAATTACCATTCAACCAGTTGAAATCCATCAGTAAAGGGAACATGATGCCGGATGCATTTCTTTTGATGATCTTGGGTGGCGGCATGCAGGAGACATTTTTTTTACCATTGCATATGGCACAATGAACATTTTTATAAAGTTTTCCACCGCTATAAACCACTGACGTATACAACTGACAAGCTTGTATGTTCCATTCATTTTTATATGTGGGCGGACAAGAAGATATCATATTTGGTCGGCACTCCTTGAAAAAGGGAATATAACTAGGCTTCAAGAATCGAAATTCATAATCATAGAATTCACCGTCAAGATACAATCTCCACTTCTTCAGCTCAGAGTTAAATGTAGTGTTTTCTAATGTAAAGTGTTCTTCTAATTTTTGAGGAACAGATTTCATGAGAATTGGTTTAATAATCCATGATTTTAAATCCGATGTTAAATGTCCATTACACAAAGCACAATACCTGTTCCGGTAAGATCTGCCCCAATATATATCAGTGACGGGAACGGACAACAAGGGATCACTAAAATCATCTTCACCTTCGCAAAACTTTTTGATCTTTGCATTGCCATAATTGGCAGGACATGCTCCAACGACATATATTGCCTTTTCGTGGGATATACCGTACACCATACAAGTATTCCACCAACTTCTCAAATGACGTATCTTTGCTCTAACATTTGCATCCAGGCAGCAGTCGTCAAAGAGTGAACAAAATCTATCGCATTCACAGTTTCTCTCGGTGAATTTATAACGATTCACTACTTGACATCGATCCCTATGAGGGCAAAAATGTCTTATTGGCTCATTGGTAAGTGAAAATGTACTAAATTTTTCATCCACATCAGAAAGATTAATCGCAATACTAATATTAGCTGTCTCGTGCCCTTGTTCGTCAGAAACATTTTCTTTCAGAAAACTGATGAGGTCAGACTGTCTGATGGTAAATAAACTCTGAATGATGGTCGCAGAGTTGCACAGCAAAGCTCCAACATATAGGAGGTAGGATAGATTCACCATATCAAACAAGGATTCAGAGTCTTAGTCTTTTGCTAAAATAAAAAGAAGTTCATTTAGTACGTTTGGATATAATTGCGATGATTTACAGATTATTAGCACAGAATGCCCTAAAATATATTCAAGATATTTCGGGGCTTTAATAAAGAACAACAAAAACATGATCCAAATCCAAATCCATTATCACCTTGCATATTTTCAATGGTATGAATGTTCGATCATTATCGAAAATTTGATAAGTATCGAAATTTCAATTAAAATGGAAGTTTCTTGAGGTAACGAAAATCAACCAAGCTTGATCAAGATTGGTGAGTATCAAAATTTCGATAATGATCAAATTATGAGTGAACGAATTTGCTGCTAAAATGATCTTTATCCTAAATAAAGAACAACAATACTTAATAAATGTATATAAATGGAAATGAAATAATTTCTGACAGATAAAAAATTCTAACAATTATGTATTTTTGAAAATCTAAAAGCACATATTATTGAAAAGAAAATGAATTGAATGGGTACAAAAATCTTATGATTTAATTCAGAACTAATATCGAAATTATCGATCAAAAGTAAAATGCATTTATCAAATGACGAGTAAACTGCAACTTGTTTTTCTCACACCTTTATTCATTGATGATATATTTTTTTTTCCTTTTATGCGTCCGTCATGATTTCAACATTTCTAAATAAATCAATAAAATATTCACAGAAAGTTTTTGTAAATTATCTAAAAAAAATAAGAATAATACAATATAAATCTTGCACTTTTAACATATGAACATTAAAATTTGAATAATATAATAAGTATTTTTAAAAACGAAAAATTAACTAATTTACTGAAGCACAAAACGCTCATATGCTAGACTCTGAAAATAAAAATCTGATCACTCGTATCATTCAAGGCCTTCCAAGGTCCATATTCTTTCTGCGAAAGGAGGGATGATAATACCCATATTAGAGACTGGATGAGAAAATTTCGTTTCCTGGTACTTTATTTACAAAATTCATTTTGAAATTCATGTATAATTCAGGCACAAGTCATCATTTGATACAAAATAACAAAACTTGTCGTTCTTAATCATTTTAAATTCTTTAGCGGAGCAAAACTAAATACTTTCAATTAAGAAAAATTTAAAGTAGTTTCATATTAAAACTGTTAATTTATATTTACCAAAATTACGACTTTATAACTTTATTACATATGGCATTTATTCAAAATGTAACCCAATAACTAATTTCTAAGCTGTTAGAGTTAGACATACATTTTGAAAAAATCTAATATAAATGATGTTAAGAATGATAAAAATGATGTTTGAATCTATTAGTTTGCAGCTGAATAGATATGAAGACTAAATTATTATCCAGGCCATGTTTCTATTAGTTAAATATTGCTATTATATTTAATTGTTGCTAAAATTTTAAACAAGGAAAATTCCACTCTTCCGAGACTTGACTGATCGAGTGATGGGTGAATGTTTACATTTCAAATCTTTTGCCACTTTTTTATTCTCTTTCATATGCAAAAGGATAAAAAAAAAGTGGCAAATAATTTAATGCGCAGATTTATTAAATTGCCAACGTCGCATCATTCATAAACAAAAGATTAGAGACTTAAAATTCGGGGATACTTGTTGAAAAGTAAAGAAATGATTAAAGAAAATTCGTAGGAAAATAACTTAAAGCTTTAAATAACCACAAAAACTAAAAAAAGTATTACTGAAAAAAGTATATGAATAAATTTCTTCAAATGCATCAATGATAATTTTCTTACTTTCATTTCAGAACCATATGTATACAAAATTCTAATAATTCAAATATTCTTAATTTTGATTCAAATTCTCTTATTTATTTTTTTCTTAAGGGGGTCCGGAAAACAAAAATCGTTACATTTTGTAAAAAAAATAAAATCTTCTGTTTTTTTTCTTTAAAATGAATTTTGAATCATGCTGCCATCTTAATTAAATGAGAGATATGATTACTTTTGTGGTGTATTGCTTGGAAAGTCTAGCACTCAAACAATTGTTGTCGTGCTCTACGTACACTAGCAGATAATGAAAAGAAAAGAGGCGTAACACTGGGTGGAAACAAGCGTGGAAGTCCGAGTGATAAGCTATAAAAAAATTATCAGATATTTCTGTAACTGCATAGTTTGAAACAAAAATAATGCCAAAGGGTTAAAGAGGGATATTTATAGGATTCTGTGACACTACAGTTCTATAGACTCTAAACCCAAATATACAAAAGGCCCTGCTGGTTCGAAATCACGGTGCTTCTATAATCGAACTCTTTAGCTGAAACAAAAATCTATTACTCATAAAACAGCCATTTAAACTGCTCTGCGGAAAAATGTTGTAGCCAAAACAATGCTTGTTTCTCAAAGACTAGCTTCAGATACTTAGTTGGAAAGGTATTCAAACTTTAAAAGCCTTTGTCTCTATGATGCATTTTTTCCAAAGAGTTCTAGTACTCAGATAATTATAAGTCGTGAACTGATAAAGATTAAGGGTTGAAATTTCTAACATATCTTTTTTTTAACTTTAATTCCATTTCAGAAAATTTGAAAAAAAAAAGCGTTTACTTTAAAAAAACATGACTTTTTTTTTAAAAAAGTATCGTAGAATTTTTAATATTTTCAATCAAATATATATATATTTTTATTAAAGTAATATTTTTTTTAAATTGCTGCATCAAAATTAAAAATCATGTACTTGTGTTTAATTTTCTCAAAAAATTTTGAAAATTGATCCAGAATATTTTGAGTTTTAGTAATTTAAAATAACTCCCTTTTTTCTTTAAAAATTAAATTTAAAATTAAAATAAAATTCTTCAAAACTTTGATGTTATAATTTTGTTTATTAGTTAATGTTTAATCAATACAAAAGAATTTTAAATTATTTAATAAATTTTATTAAATGTGCGCCGGATTTTCTTAAATATTTTTCAACTACCATTCGTCTTTAATTTAAACTGCATGACTCCTGTTGCGAATCTTAGATTATGCGAATCACTGCCATTAATCTTTAAGCATATCATTTTCACTGCATTATTAATAAGTTTGTATGCAAATCATTATGTCCAGATTTTGAACGAAAGAAAAATTATTATCCAGTGCATACAATTAAGAAAGAAATGGAAACACTAAAAAGTGTAGTTCTTGAAGCTTCAAGCGAATAGAATGCTTCACAAAATACAGAATCTCAGGAACAACTTTTTTAGCTGCTAGAGTTCAAACAATCTAAGCATCTGTTAGGCGAGAAATGCCACCAACATTCATAATTAACCTAGTAATATTTGAATCGCGAAGAATGGTCATTGCACTCATTACAATATTTTAATTTTTAGCAATCTCACAGTATTTTATTTTTGTTACTTATTAGAAAATACGATTTCCTTCAAAAAAAAAATCGAGAGCTACACTTTTATTTATATAAATTACTTGATTCGTCCTTCAGAAATATTTCAACTATTTGAATAAACAAAACTTGATATTATTAGTAAAAGAAAAAAAAATAGTGAACTTGTCATTATTATTTTTGCTGAGGTAGGGAACTTCAAGATTCCTCACGATTATATAATTATATACTTTATTTTAGTTATTTATTAGAAAATGCGATTTCCTTCAAAAAAATAGTGAACTACAATTTTATTTATATAAATTATTTGACTTCAGAAATATTTTCGTTATTTGAAGAAACATAACTTGATATTTTTAGGAAAAAAAATTATGAATGTCATCATTATTTTTGCTAAGGTCGAGAACTTCCAGATTCCGCACGATTATATACTTTTCCTTTCATATACATTCTTATTATAATTCACGTAGTTTGGTGCGTTATGAACTCCCAGCCATAATATTCAGCAATATTCTCACTTAATATTAAGCGTTTTGTAAATGATTATGTGGAGCTACTTACCAAGAATATTACTACCAACTGTTGCTGACTTCAGACGTCCAAACAAGAAGTCGTAAACACGATAAATACGGCTGTTTGGGGGGTTGTGGTATACAGATAAAAGCTGACCAACCGGTCAATCAATGGACCTGTAATTCCTTCAAATGGATCTCCATTTGCTTACGAACCAAGACCTCACCCCAACTTTTCAAGAGATAAAGAAATTCTTGAAAATCACGGCTGAAAGTGCAGAGGGACAAACTAAAGGGGAGGAGGAGGGGGGGGGTCAAAAAGAATCGCATGTTCACTTTCAGGGTAAAGATTACGAAAGAAAGGAATTTCCGGTTGTTGTCAGAGGCGGCGACAGCAGGGGAGACAAAGGGGGTAATTGCCGCCCCCCCTCCCGACGGGCGCTCGCCCCCGTCGGTGAAAGAGAAAGTTTCATCGGCAAAAGTCCTCGCTACTTCAGATGGGCTGTAGAGAGCTGCGTATTATAATTAATATATTGTAAACAGTCAAAATATCCAAGTAACGATTAAAACGGTTTGACTGCATTTGGGAAAATAATTAGTAGGATGACATATCAATAAGATGCCGTATTTTGCGGACAATTTTCGGGGACGTTAGGTTCGCAGGTTTTCAGACATCCGATTTAAATATCATCCTTTGAGCTTATAATCTGCACTACTTTTGATAATATAACCGAGGTGATAGGTGGTAACTACATGATTTCCAGAATGTATTCTGTTTCCAAAATAAATTCCAATGCTGTTTACAGAAAGCAAAAAAGAAAAATAATAATGGGGTCATTTTGACTCCCTGTCTCTGGTCGCATGAGGAAATTCATGCCACCGGTTACACGTTAATATGAATTAAAAACACAATCGGTGAAGAAAAATTCGTAATTTAACTTTTTATTCAAAATCTGATTTTCAATTAAGAAATACAATTTCTAGAAGTAACTTCACGAGGTGTATTTCTAGAAGTAACTCCTAGAAGTCGTGCATAATATTCTATATCGCAAATGATAGCACATTCTTATAAACTAGAACAGAGTAGCTCTGATCCTAATTTCAGTGGAGGCCAAAGATGTGAAGCTTCCCCCAAATGTATGCCATGCAATGCCATCTTGAGACTTTGGCTTATCCGTGCCATATCTGTAGAGAGCGTTTAAATTTGTACTTGGATACACATTATGCCACCAACCGCCTTCATGCTGCTTAGACGGTCTAGAGTTCCCTGATTGGTCATTTGTATAAAATTCTTTCTCGTTGTGTGGTTTTAGAGCATCACCTTGCAAAGAAAAAAACAAATAAAGTTTGTGATAAAATTTGCAACTCTCGTACGAAAACATGATTAAATGATACTAATAATAATGCATAATTAGCACTCATAATTACATCATTGGAAATTGGCTGAAAGATATAATAATTGATAATTGTTTTTTGGATAATTCGGATTTTATTATACATTCATTTTTGTTTTAGACTATCTAATATGATTGAAAAATATGAAACTGTTTCAGACAAATGTTACGAATTAAATAATACATACTGTTTTTTTCTTCTTATGACACTTGTCATAGACAAGCCGGCTGACTAAGTTAGCATTTTAAGCCGAGAGAGCGTCTCTTGTTTCAGTAGCGCCATCTAGGGCCAAGAGTACGACTGTAGCTACACAGGCGTTAACCTCTTTTTACAGGGGGGGGGGGGGGGCACATTCACATACCTCATAGATAGAACACAAATGAAGAACAACCATGCCTGGATAATATGTTACTTACCAGCAGTACCACTGAAATCTTCAAGATGTAGTTTGTATTTTTGTTTTTCGTCATCGATCCAAAAATTATCGTACAAAGCAAATGCATAAGAGCCATTTTCATTCTGTAATTCAAATCGAACGGAATATGATGCCTGATTAGTTATAGCATAGATATTATCGTTTCCTGAAATAAAGGAAAGGGATTTCTTTCATTCAAATGGAAATCTTTAGTGAATTATAACTGTCATTTACATTATAATAGTTTAATTTATATAAAACTGTTTGTTGACATTTTCATGCCACCTATACTCATTGGCATGTTTCTGATCATGCAACTGCTAAGGCCAAATAGGTTGAAGAAGACCACAGACAGGTCAATTCGAAAATGTTATTAGTCTAGTTGCCAAACATATAAATTAATTTAAAAAATATATAAATTCTATTAATTATAAATAATTAGGATTGCAATATCTGTTCGCATTGAATTATTAAAATAATAATTAAATAAATAAAATTTTAATTAAATGCCTATTATAACAATTCGTAGTTTGTAATATAACAATTTATATAATTGGTTATATTACAAATATGCCCTACTTGATTAGTTCTGCAAAAGAATAATTTGTGATATTATATTTGCTTGAAATTTATTATTTCTTTGTAATCAATCACAATAATTTAATGGGAATTTTTTTAATAAAGAAATCGTTAACTTTTATTTATGATTTCAGATCCTATTTCTGTTTAATATAAAGATATTAAATATATAGAATTTTTTAAATTGCAAAAGAATCTTCAGCTTACCTAGCCAGAATTCTTTCCGAAGATCACCAAATCCTTTCTTGTAACTTTCCCAGCTTTTAGAAAAGAGATTTTCACCATTTCCATAATTTCCTCTTCTTTGTATAACCTAAAAAAATTAAAATGTCTTTCCGTGATAATATCAACTCTTGCTTTCATAAATTACAATCAAATGTCATAATTCGGCCTGGCCTCAAATTAATATGCGTTTGCCAAATTTGCAATTTTGATGGGCGACTTTTTTACCAAATTATTCTAATAATTTTTAAATAAAACTCTACAATCCTTTTGTTACATTTTTCGAGCCATCCATGAGGTCAGATTTTTAAAAGGTTGGCTCGATTTTGTCGTTCTTCATGATAAATATGGCATTAACCTTAATTTTTTAGCAAAAATTTTATTAACTATAAGTGTTTCCAACATAAATTCTTTTTCCTACAGAAATGCACAATAAAAATAAATTTAAAACTATCTAGAAGTTTTAAGGTAACTGCTAAACTAAGCAACTTTACCCCTTTCTTAACAGTATTATGAATTATATTCATTTAAAGAAGCAATTATTGTGCGACAATTTAAAACTATACGCTGTTAGAAATTTGTTTAAATACTTTACAACTAGTTCTTACGTATGAGCTTTTGCCCCAACTTAAGATTAAAGCTGAATTTTCAGTCGAATTTCAAATTGTTTGTCAACTTTCAATTTTTTTCCTAGCTATTTTTCGCCAAATATAATTTCGACAATTCCTTTATTGCAACCCTAAAAATCGTTTGCTACCTCTTGTAACCATTCAAGATAGCGGACTTTTGGCTAACTTTTAAACGATTGGCACGATTTTGTAATGCTAGGCAAGAAACCAAACATTAATATTAAATCTTACCGAATTCTGATCCGCAAATTTTGAAAAATAATTTCGAAGTTTTCAAAAACAGATTCAATGCGATATATTCAATTTGTTGTCATTTGAGAAGAGTTATAAAGTTATTTATATTTTACTTTTATCAAGTTCATTATTCATTTCGAAATCGAAGCGTGATTCTTCTTTCCTGCCTTTCAGTGATATAACTAGGCGTCATTCGTAAATGATTGTGTTAAAATGAAATGTTTTCAGTATATCATGCTGAGAAAATATGCGAACATACCGTCCACCCTTCACCAGCTATCTCAAAGTCACAATATACTTTTATTGTTTCACATCTCAAGATTCTACCTTTGGGCCATATGGTATACACTCCACTCATTGTGTTTCCGTTTTGTAGCACTTCTTCGCAGTCAGTTGGTCTCGGGTACAAAATACCTGATAAAAAGTCGTAAATTTTAGTCGTAAATTAATATCAAAATAATGCCTTCCAAGGCATTAGTGAATGGCAATTTACAAAATATAGATCTTTGGCCTGAATCTAGCATTTTTACTAAATTTATCGCTAGAATATGAATTTCTAATGCCTTTTTTCTGGAGAATTGACTCCAGACTTTGACACGAAACTATAGTCTTCTCATAAATTAACACGCCGAATTTCATCCATTTATATCATTGCATTTACATGTGAAGGTACAAATCGACAGGCGAGCAACAATCGACGTATTTGATTCAGGACTGGATAGATATCAATATTTTAGATACGTGCGTGCCAGGTTTCATCTACCTAGCTTTTTAAATTTTGTAGATATCGAGTTTGTACGAACACCCTCGGTGACAGACTTCCTGTGAATGGAATATGACCAAAATTTGATTTATAAATTTGGTCGTTTTCCATATTCGAATTTTGAAAATATAGCTGAAAGTTTTTTTGAGTTATAGTGTTAACAAGCAGACAAAAGGCCAAAAATGTGTTTTTTCATATTCAGGGAAATCTGAAATGGAGAGTTCGAAAAATCTAGAGTTCGAATCCTTTGAAGATTGCAATATTTCATCTGTGCTTCTATCTCATAAAAATGGAAATAGATAAAATTTGGTCATCCTTTTCTTCTGCTTGGGATTTTTATAAGATATGTATGCTAGTTAATTCAGTGCTGACCTTCTCTATACAGAGGCCTGTGTGCCAGAAACCCTTAGGGGTCTTAAATTTCATGTAAAATAAAAAAAATAATAAACAGATGGACAATACTATTGCATATTTATATAATGCGGGTTTTTGATTTTGCTATTAATTACTTAAGAAAAATATTCACTTCTGTTTCATCTAAAAATATATTAAATTTTGTATTTCAATTTTTATTATCGTGATTAGATTAAGAAACGAAGAAAGAACAGCTGTTTTTGCTTGAAATGGTTTATTGTTAGTGTTAATTTTTAACAATATTGCAAATCATATTATTCTTAAAATAAATGACATTTCTTGTATTGAATCCAATAGACTTTTAGCTTCGGATTAAGTTGTGTTATCGTTATTTTCATTAATACATTCTTTTAAGGCTTTGCAAATTTCTTCAAATTGTGTGTACGCTGCTTTAACTGAATCTGTTTTGGCTTCCCAGAGCAGCCAAAACAGATTCCGTATAAAAGTTGCATTATCCATAAAAAATTAACAACATATTTTGAAGGAAGAGGTATCACAAATTAATAAACTAAAATGCGATAGGCAATGCACATCAGTTGCATGAGGGTTTAGAGTTTGTACATCTTTCTATTTCCCTTTCACATAGTGCCGTTATCGTATGCCAATCCTCTAAAATGCATTATATCAAATCGTGATTAACATTTATAACTTCTGGAAATTTATTTTTTCTTCTTTTTTCTGATAATTCGCTTTTTTGACATCAATTTATCGGAAAAAATTTTGAAAAACATAATTTTTATCACATTATAATTTTATTTTAATTCATTTCTAATTTTTAATCTTTAATTATTATGTTTGATCTTTGAAATAATTTTTTTAATAAATTCATTACTAGGTGTCTTTACAAGTTTAGAATAAAATTGCAATAAATAAGCACCTTTTTTTCTATAAAGGACAAATGTCATCAAAAATGCATAAGTGTACAATTTTTTAAAACTCTAGCTTATCAAGGGGGAAAAAAAGAGGAAAAACTGGTTATAAAACATTTTTATAAACATGTTTCAAATTGAGTTTACTAAAGATATATAAAAATTCCTCGGAATTTAATCAGCATAATACGTTCCTGAATATTGCTCATAATGGGAAATACTGGTTATGAGAAACAAGAATTCTTTCCGTGGCAGTCATTCGTTCCATTCTGAGAAAAATGCACCACAAATTATTGTAATTTAATTAAAAATTTATAATATAATTTTTTTACAAAAAAATTGTTTATAAACATTTATCACGTTTCAAAATGTGGCAAAAATGAAACAGCTTTATCGTTAAGTTACGATACCCGTTTTTCAGCAATTTCCTTGTTTCACTGAAGTTGCTACGATGAGGTTTGTGTGCGTTTAAAATAAAAGTTCCTTCGAATCGTTCACAATGAATTAGTTTTTATACTTGGAGAAGCTCCCACAACACAGAGGGAAGGCACTAATAACAACATGTTCTTTAAAAGATTTATATTTTTCTTTCTTTTTATGTTTGATGTTTTTCGTAATTTACTGTTATTGTGGATTCTTAAAATACTTTTTTTTCTTCTCAAAATAACAATCACTTGTTTTTTATTATTTAAAATTATTTGATAATTAAATTTGAAAATATAACACAAAACTGGATAGAATTCTTCAAATAGTAAAACAGAAAAAAAAATGTATAATAAAATCCCGTCTTTACAGACATGGAACAAATCCATTTCAAGTGAAGCGCGTAAAAAGGATTGCGCCTATGTATTAGATTCGAAGTTTCCAAACTTTTAAGCATTGCGATCCTCTTCATCTATGTTGAATGGTATTTTGATAGAGACAAAGAGCATACATTTTTTTTATTTACTTAAAAGGTAATGTGATGAAAGAAAAAGAAATTCTTTTTCTTAAATATAATAAATATTTACACAAATAATAATGAACCGTTTAGAAATCAATGCTGATGAATTGAACATTCAGTCCGAAAAATTAAAAATTTCAAACTGAATAGAATTTTTTTATGGAAAAGGAATTTCTGATAATAATTAAGTAATCTGGATTTAAATTACAGTACGGAAATGAAACAGCAGAAAGGAACAACTATAGGCACAGCATATTATTGAATGCAAAAATTCATTCTTTGTATACGTCATCCGTGAGCTGAAATCATTTCTTTTTTATTTCTTTTAACTCTTGCTTTTTTTTTTTTTGCTTGTTGCTACCATGTGACTTGATAAAAAATTTTATGTACGTGTCACATTTTTGCAATTGTGCGAAAATACTTCGATATTCAGAATCTTTTTGAGGTCCACTAAAAACTGACTTACGATTCACTGTTTCAGTTTCCTTATATTAACAAATATCAATAAAAAAATGTGTAGGTATATAAAATTATTTTTTTGGCGATGAAGTTTTGTCAGAACGACAAGGACGGTGTTATGGAAAAAATGGGAAATAGTTAAGATATCGAACAATATGCCACTAATTATTTCTGATGTCACTTCCAAATGAACATATGTTTTACTGATCAATTTTACAAAAATGAATCATTGAGTTCTGACAACCATAAACAAATAGAAGTTACACAACTCTACTCCCTTCTCTTTTGATACAACAGATGGGTTACCATATTAACATCAAGATGCATTTCCCATGATCCTTCATGGGGATCATTATTAGATTGTATTGTAGGTGAGTGTCGTATATTTTCGTGTTCGTGTTTGTTTTGTCTTGTGAAATGGGAAACCAAGAAAATAAATAAATATGTGCTCCTGAACCGCATCTATTATTTTCTTCTACCTCATCATAAAATCATTAAGAGTCTCGCCCCTCTATTCCGATATCACTCTCTGTTTTTTAGCAAGAAGCATGTCATATCGTAGATAATTACATTTAAAAATTTTTATTTAGTGTGATTGTTGGATTTATTTGTCACTTAGTTACTTATAAAACTAATTTTAAAAAAATCAGATTACATTTTTCTTAATATGTGTTAATGCCTAATATCTCCTTCATTTAATTAATTATTTTTCAATATCGATAATTATTTCTTATATTTTCAACAATAAGTTTTTATCTCTAATATTATTATGAATTATATTTTGAAAAACTTAAATTTGCTTTTCTTTTATTTTTGGAATTGAATATATCCATGTTAAAATATTCTAATTTTTTTTGTTTACAGCTACTTTTCGCTACCAAAACACAAAGAACCACTTCCAGAAGTAGAGTTTCCGGCCTTATGCAAGCTTCTGTATTCACATAATCATTTGCTTGATAGTGCTGCTTTTAAAAAGTGCAAACCATTATCAGAGCTAACGTGAAATCATCTGATAGAGTTGTTTAAATTAGGGTATACCGCAGTTTCTGCAAAACAGATGTTGCAAATGGAATTAGAGCTTCATATTAATGAAAATTATGAAGAAGCATGTGTGGACAGTTCTAAGCTACCCTCATTATCAGTCATAAATAACTTGCTGAATAATGAATTTACAAAAATCTATGGGTTACGAAAAGAGTGATATCATAAGAGAAATTGAAAAATATTTTTTTCTTACAATCAACAGCCATTCTGTAAAGCTGCTTTTTCAAAAGAAGAGAACAGTTTGGCAATTGTTGTAGTGACTCTGATAATGGATTTTCTTAGTTCAAGATAGATAATGGTTGATGTATCTGGCCACATGGTCAGATTAAATCGTCGTGTTTACTTTTTTATGTCTCCAGGTGTAGTTGGAGGAGTACATATTGGGTGCATCACCACAAAAGAATGATAACTCACAACAAAATGTAGATAACATTGAAGACAATTTAAGTAAACATATTGATGAAAAAAAAGAAAAGAAAGTTTGTGAAAAAAATGCAATAGTTCCAACTCTTCAAATCACTGAATACTTAAATATTAGGAAAAACCGAATGATTCAACATTTAAAAGAACTGCAGTCAACAATATTAGAATGGAACACATTACATCCTCTTCCAGACGTGAAAGAAATAAATCAAAGCCATAAAAGCAAGTTTTCAGGTAGCCACTGCTTCGACTAGTAGTTCTCATACAGAAAAGGAAATGTTAAAAGTATCCAAAGCTCCACCAAACAAACATATTAGCAAACAAAGAAAATTTATAGTAAAGAAGAAAACCTCAAAACAAAATCATCAATAACAATTTTTTTAAACTAATTATTGTATTTAAGTTAAATGTTATTTTAAATTATATTAAAAATATTAGTCCTTGAGAGACTTTAATAGAAATTTTGGAAAATGTATATTTCTGTATAAATGTGTGTATTTTTTTTATTTACATATAAATAAAGTATTTCTATTTTTTTATTTGAAGTTTTTATAAATTTACAAGGACTGCCTAGTGAGTAATTTAATTTGATTTTTCTTTATTTCATTTAAAGGAGTGCAAAATAATAATAAAAAAAACATGTTGACATAGATTTAAGTAATTGAATGAAAACAAGAGAATAGATATTTCAATAAACAATACAAAAAACCTTGAGTTTCATTACAGTAACAAAAAATGTGATACTTATGAATTAATAGAGAAAGATTGGCGATAATACGATTTTTTTGTATAAACAGCACATACAAATGCTTGTTTTCTTCTCGTAATTTATAGGTTGATGCACTTTGGCGTTACATTTGGAGATTTTTGGGGCTCCCTTCGTTAATTACTATCAAAATATACTTAAAAGGGGAAGTATTAATTCCTTAAAACATGAAAAATCAATGAATAAGATAATTCTTGTATGAAAATCCATATGATATTTTTAAAAAATAACATCTTAATAACAGTTTTTAATGATGGAATTAAATTTTTTTTAAAGCGATTGAGTGAAAGGGTCCGAGTCCTAGTCCATCAACAATATATATAAATATATACTTCTTCAAAGGTAAGGGGGGAGAAATCTTCGTAAATTACTCCTAACCTCAAAAGAACTTTAATCCACAATTAGTATATCTGTAAATAACATTTAAATCGCAGAAAGAGCGCCTTTAAATGGTATTTAATCAGTAGCTAATGTACCTGCAATTTATATTTTCATTCAATTATAGTAAGTTATTAGTAATATAAAATTTAATTCACTAAAATTTTAATTAATTTTTTATTTTAAAATTGTGTTGGAAACTATCACTAAAGTATTATGATGCAGATAAAAATGAGCTGGTAGAGCAATTTATAATTTTGAGTAGCGATAAATTTTGAGTGATAAAGTGATTGAAAATACCCTGTTTCGTTTTCGGATGCAGTATTTCTATAAAAAATTACATAACTTGAATTCTATTATTCATAAAAAAATTAAGAAAACACAGATGTGGAGATCCAAATAAATAGGCTTTAAAACAAAACCCAATCTGCCTTTTCAATGCAGTAAAATTCCTTCAACCCTCGATTATGCTTTAACGGTTGCGTATGATAACCGGACTTACCTACGAATAAAATAGATTCGCCCATCCAATCCACAACCGTGTTGGGCTTTAGCCGCTAGTCCATCTCTGTGGATAAACCAGTTTACATCAGGAGGTGCATATGTGTTGAGGGCGTACGTCTCTTACCCAAAGACGACAATTGTCGATCAGCTAAAATTGTTTTAAGATTCCACTCTAAAGTGTAGAGGTGCATTCCTCCTCTCCTGTTACTGAACACAATGCCTGTCATCTTGATCCTTTTTAATTACAAGTGATATACGACCGTCAATTCTACTCAACAATGTTTTTGCCTTAACAGCTAATGTTTGAAGATTCATCTGTAAACTTTCTTAGTTATCTCAAATGTGTGGCTTCACCGCAGCATATATTGTTATTATTATTACAGATCCATAGAGATATGGGTCAATTTTTTTAAAAATCTTTACCAATAAAGGAGAATGTGAATGCATAAGCCAAATCGTTTGTCCCAGAGTTAGAATTTTGTCAAAAATATAATATGAAGGATAAGACAGTGCACTTTAGAGTATTTTTTTGTTTTAAAATTTTGATTAAATAAATAAAATAAAAATTTAGTAAGATTTCAACTTTTTTTTTCCTGCGGTAATTCTTCGAAATATTATTGCAAAAGAACTTTTTAAGAATATTTCAAAATTAAAAAAATATATTTTTTTAACTTGACCTATTTAGAATAGAGCAATTTTATTGTTGGACATTTCATAGTTTTCAAAATTACTTTCATTGTCGCAGTGAAGTTCAAATCGTTTTCATTCTTCCATCAAATATTCAGTCACGTGATATTTTTTTTAGATTGTTATGAGTTAATCAAAAAAGCTCTCTATCTGCATGCATTATATGAACTACCAGAAACACGTAATAAAGGAAGCAGCTTTAGTATTTAATGAAAATACCAATAACAATTTATAAAAATTAATAATAAAAGTACAGGGTGTTGTAAAATAATACTAAGTATTTGCAACACGACTGTAAAAAATATAGCTGATATGCTATTTTACCAATAAAATTTGATTTCTAAAAAAATCTATCCATGCAACATGGCTTTGTATGTTCTATCCATTGAAGAAATTACCAAAATAACAGTTTCAATAATTGCCATTTTTTATAAAAAATGCGACTCATCTGAGTGCAAGCAAATTAGGGCAGACTCTTTGTAAACGTGCTATTGGACAAAATAACGGTTGAAAATGTGAAATGTCAAACAGCGGTTCTTCAATATAAATTGAAGAGGACGGACAATAAATATAAGTTCAAGATATTGTTTGATATCTCCAATTAATTATAAACCGATTGCATTAATTAATGAATTTTTCCGATAGAGTAACTTCTATTGAAATACATAAACAACTAGAAAGACGTAAAATGCGCTCGAATGAAATTTTTATGCAGTATTTTATTGCCATGTGTGAAATTGCGATTCAGTCTGAAACCGTTATTGATGAATGTTCTGTTATTCAATACACAATAAATGGGATACAGGGTTCCCCTTCTGATAAAATTATTCTTTACGGTGCAAAATGTTATTCTGAGTTTAAAGAAAAATTACGAATTTTCGAAACTTTCTTAAGTGCAATGAACGCAAATAATACAAAGATGTATTCTAGATATGCTAATGACGGCCAAAGACGTGGTACAATACATAAAATTCCTGTCCAACAAAGAGTAACAAAATCGAATCTTAGTAATCCGACTAACAGTAAGATGCGTTGTTTTAACTGTAACGATTTTGGACATATCTCGAAGTCTCGTGGTCCTAAATGTCTTTCTTGCAATCTTTTCGGACATAAATCTTCCGATTAGCACCGAACTACTCGGAATGACAGTTCTACCCCACATGATATTGTCAACACTGTACATTTATTGCATTCTCCGTCGAATATGCATAAAGAGGTTGTTATTTTTAATAATACACTTTCCGGATTAGTCGATACTGGTAGCTTTTCGACACTTCTCAAACATTCTGCATGGATTAAACTAGGATTCCCGCCGCTGTCGAATAACAAGACAACACTAATTGGATTCGGTTTTTCCCGAACTAAAATAATAAGTTCCTTTGAATCTGAAATTAGTATTGATAAACAAAGTTTTCCTGTTTCCATTTCTGTGGTACGTAATAATTGTACTACTTATGATTTAATAATAGGTTGCGACGTAATAAATCAGGCAAATTTGATAATTAAACCCGACGATGTGTTCCAGCACGATGATGCTAGAACACATGTTGCCAGATCAATGAAAGAAACTTTGAAAACACTTCGCTGGGATCTGTTGCTCTATCCGTCCTGTTTACCAGATGCTTTGTCTTCAAACTTTTATTTATTTCGTTCAATGCAGAGTGCCCTTTCTGAAGAGAGGTTGTTTCCACTTTTATATTAAAAACTGACACAATTTCATCTCAACAACCAGAGTTTTTAATTCGTAAAATTCGTTTTTTGGTTGAAAGCCAAACAAGTATTGTAGTTTTTGGGAAGAAATATTTTGAATGAACCGTTTTTAATTTTTATTAGAAGTGTCTTTTTTAATAATTAAAAAATGGTCTCATATTTATACACCTATAAAAATTTACGATATCCGGATTTTATCAAGGAATGTAAAATTTGTGAAAGTAAAGCTACACACTTAACAAGGAAATCAGTTGTGTATAGACTGTAGTATAGTACTGCAGAAATTTGTTAAAACTGCAAATAATGTACAAATATTCAATATACATCCAAAAATTATTTATTCCTTTAAAATAAATATTCAGGATTGAAATATTTTAAATTTGAATCAATGGCATATATTTTTCTCCTGAATTTACTTCAGGATAATAACAATCAGGATAATGTCTCAGGCAACTAAAAAAATGTATAAAAATAATGCTCACTTCCAAAATTTTAAAAATATGTTTTTATTTTCTCAAGTGGAAGTCCAAGCTTCTTCACACACGCTGCATTCAATAGCAGACACACAATCTGAAGGAGTTTTCTTTAGACAGAAGAGCAAACTCTGTAATCTAAAAAAGCAAATAAAATCACTTGAATATAAGTTATGGAAAAAATAAAGAAATTTTCCAATAAATGACAGCACTATTATTCCTCCTTAATTCTTTCAGTATTTAAAAAATTACTTTTTGAATAAAACCTAATGTTTTGAAAAATCGTCCAACTAATCATATACTTCTACGACATGATATTGTTACGAAATTTCTGCCGGGGTTCGTTTGGATAGTGGAAGTGATATGGTGTCAAGAACGCTCAATCAGCAGGCGGAAGTAGAAAAAGAAACAACGGCGTTTATTTACACGAAGACACACAGGACAGCACAAAAACGACAGCTATATACAGCACAGAGACGACTATCTTCAGCCGAGGCGTGTAGCATACAACAGCAGCATACAACCAGAATCTACTGCAGACAGTAGCGCACAGCTTACTTCAGCACGAGCTCGACTCCGTCTCTTCCGACTACTCCGCTCCGTCGATTCCGCTTACTCTTCTTCGACCACTCCGTCCACTCTGACTACTGACTTGGACTCCTCTGTTTGGCAGCTGCAGCCCCTTTTATAGGTCTCAGGAGGCGGGGCTAGAAGCCTCTCAACCAATCAGGAATGTTCTAGGTGTATCTCGGTTCCTACTGGACGGATTGGGAAAATTCTCGAAGTTTCGGGTATAATCTATTTTGGCACCAAAGTCGCCAAATGGTCGCCAAGTTTGTCGCCAAGCTCTGGGACCTCCGATGTGACACATGGACACCGTCCATTCTCGATGACTTTAAAACAGTCTTTCTAATTGTGGAATTAACTATGCTGGGAAGCCGAATTGCAGGTTTGTAACCATATTCTAAAATAAACTAAAACACGATATAATAGCCAATGAATCGAAAGTCGGGGAGGCTTTCGATTTTGGTGCAAACAAGCTTGCGTGCTCTGACTAAGATTTTGCTGTAGCGTTATACTGGAAATTTACAAAACAACAAAGTGTGTAAAAAATAAAATAATGCATAAAAGATGCGAAGATATTTCTGATACATAAAATGGCTTAAACTGATACATTTGCAAATATATCCAAAAAACCAGAACAATCCAAAGCAGACATGCTAGTAATATTTGAAAATAGAGGTAACTCTTATGTTAAAGTTTTGCACTTGTAGTTAGAGTCAACCCACTTTTTAATTTACCCAGAATTTGCTATTCTTCGAGATTTCTTTCAAATTTTGTGGGAGAATTTTTCGTGCACGCGAGTTTATTTGCATTGTTAAATCGGGAGCAAATCCGACTTCGGTTTGTTGATTATAGATATAATTTGGAAAATATATTAATCTGAGATTGAAGATAACATAAACTGGATGAAAATGGAAAATAAGACAAAACGCTTAAAATTTCTAACTCAAAATTGAAAAAAAAAAAAAAAAAAAAAAAAAAAATCAAACGATAATAAAGGAAGATCACTTCTATGCACTTCTTACTTAAATTTGGCATCCTTGTGGTATTTTTAAAATTGCTGTTCTAATATTTTGTATGCAAAAAATTTAAAAGATTTTTTATTTTAAATATAAACAATGATAATTATTTGCTTTCAAGTGATATATTAAGCATTATGATGATTAAAAAGGAAGGATATTATATAATAATCAGTTCAGGAAAATTTCATAGTTTGAATGATAATAATTATCTATCAAATTATATGCATCAGTATGATCGGATTAAACTGCTCATGAATGCATGTAGTGCTGTTCATGAAAACTTAGTTTAAAATGAGCAGCAATACACTCCAAAACATTTCATATTTTACGGAGGAGATTTTTTTCTTCATTCATATTTTATAAAATCAGCTCTTAAATAAAATATTATTTTAATAAAAAATTTCATCTTTGAAGATCTATTCTTTAAATAAATTTGTAGGGATATGGATGTACTTGAATAATTTTAGAAAATTAACAAATATAGAAATGGAAAATACAGGAATATTATAATTAAAGCTCCACTTAAAAAATGCTGCACAAAAAGAACCATTGGAATTGAAATATATGTGAAGAATGGACATGTGATATGCCAGAAGAAAAAAAATAATTCCAAAGTGTGTCAATAGTTGAAACTGTAAGTAGCATAGTATGCAAATTTAAAAAAACTCATGCGCATGACACATTGCATTTATTATGGAAACGCGGGGTGCGTGGTGTTCTCCTCACATCGCATTTAGGCAGCTTGTCTTTTACAAGAATGGCGACTGCGATATAGTACCTTTAACAAAATTACGATCATTAAAGCTTAGGAAAAGAAGCTGTGATCCCATGTGATAAGGGTCTGAAAATACGACTAAGAAATTCGGGAAGACAGGTTCTTTTGAAGTGAAATCAGGTAGAGGGAGGAAATGAAATACTTCGACGTCAGTAGAAGGTGTGGACACGGTATTACAGGAAGAGACGAGCAGTGGTGTGCAAATGTGCAATGCACGTGTAATTGTAGGATCTTTATACATGTCTGTGAACTTATCTGAAGATCGGGAAATGTCCTGCATTGATATCCATACAAAATTACCTACGAGTTGCTTCTTGCTGAGCAACCAGTAAGACATACTAATAGTATGTAAAGTAATCTCGAATTTCTTTCTCGTATGGAAGGGGACAATGAATGGTCGTGGAACATCTTTTGGACAGACGAAACTCATTTCTACTTCCAAGGCTTTGTCAAGACACAAAATTCCAGGATATGGAGCAATGGGAAATACGTTCCCACATGCACCAATAGTTTCATTCTGAAATGATAACTGTGTAGTATCGCTTGGCGGCATCATTTATTGTAGAGCTATTTTTTACGAGAAGGTGGATCCTGCGGGTCCCGTTACTTGCATCGTCAATGGTAAATAAAATGAGAATATTTTGTGCAAACAGGTCATTCCATCATTTCAGCCGAAACATTTTCATGCCAGATGGCTCTCCTACGAACATTGCAAAGCCAGTTATGCAACTGCTCAGGAGGGCATTTCGAAATCAACTGTCATTTTTCAGCAGCCTGACCTTCAAGGTCACTGAACCACAATCCTTTTCAATTTTGGCTGTAGAGTCATCTCAGAACTGTTATGCACATTGATCCGATTTCAAATTTTGCTGAATTGAAGGCGAGAATTACGCCACATATTAACAATAGGACCCTTGAGATGCACAAGTGTGTTGAGGAACATGTTGATTATCGGTTTCCACTTGTGGTTGAAAATGATAGACAGCATATTGAACATTTCTTGTGCAAGTGTAGCGACAATTAACAAGCATTTTCATTGCTGCTTTTATGCGATTGTTGGCGTAAGGGCAGTTAAAATCCATATCATTATGATTTTATATACAGTTTATTGGGACAAGGTCAAATAAAAACCGGATCATTATGTGCTTTTTATGCTGTTTTGGGGCAAAGGATTATTAAAAATATTTTTACCATCCAAAATAATAGGATTTTGTCGTGATGGATAGAATTTCCATTCACAGTGGCACAACTGTTAAATGACTTGAAATTCATGCTTTTTTCTCAAAAAAATAAATAAATAAAATAACATATACATTTCACAATCAGGTAGCTTGTTTAATGTGCAACTCATGCCAGAACAGTCATATTTTGATACAAGATGTCATTTGTAGCCGAATCCACTATCGTTATGCCACGTACAGCGCTATATATTGAAACACATTGGAACTTTCTTATACGACATGCGATTTCTTTTTTCTTCAAGTATATTCAGTTCAAATTTGAAGTCACTCTGACCTGCGATTCTTTTTAACAGCATTTTTAAATTCGGAACTTTCAGTATAATCAACCTATAATTGGTTTCTTTTATCATATACTAATTAAACAATTAAACTCAGAAATACAGCTACAAATGCTTCATCTTTACTATTAGAATTAAAATAATTAAATTATCGATGTTAAGAGAACTACCGATCATGTCTTACCCCAGAGAAGATTAATGTTTTTCATCATCTTCCTCAATACGATTTACCACTACCGCTTAATCCAACACTTCCACTGCTTCCTCCTTTAATTGAACCTCCAATAGCTCCACTAGCACTGCCTCCTATACTTCCCCTCCCTGCAGCACTTGCTGAACCAGCAATGCCAGCACTACATCCAGGTGATCTGCATTCTATTCTTCCACCTAAACCAGCACCGCAGTTAGGTCCGCGACATTCAATTGCTCCTGCAGCGCCAGCACCACAATTAGGTCCGCGACATTCTATTCTCGCACCAGCACCAGCATCACAATTAGGTCCCCGGCATTCTATTCCAGCACCGCAGTTTGGACCTCGACATTCAATGCCAGCTGCAGCACCAGCACCGGAAACACAATTAGGTCCGCGACATTCAATGGCTCCTGCAGCCCTTGCGCCGCAGCTAGGTCCGCGACATTCAATACCTCCTGCAGCACCTGTGCCGCAATTAGGTCCGCGACATTCAGTAAGTCCTGCCGCACCTGCGCCACAATTAAGTCCACGACATTCAATGGCTCCTGCAGCACCTTGCGCCACAATTATGCCACTTGCAGCACCAGCACCTGCGCCGCAACTAGGTCCGCGACATTCAGTACCTCCTGCCGCACCTGCGCCACAATTAGGTCCGCGACATTCAATACCTCCTGCAGCACCAATTGCTCCTGCAGCTCCACCGCCATATCCAGCTCCACATCCAATACCTCCTGCAGCACCACCTCTGCCGGCTAATCCAAGCCCTCCTCCCCCGGCAATACTGCCACCGATTCCACCACTTCCTCTAGCACTGCCACGTCCTTTAAATTGTCCAGCTGCTAGATTTGATACAGTGAGCAGTATGAAAATGCCGCTAATCTAGAAAGAAATAGAGAAAAACTTTGAGAAGATAACAAATAGAGTTAATCTTTTTTTTAAAAATCATGCATCAAAAAATGGAAAAGAATGTGATTTTTATTCTTCTTAAATTTTCACCTGTATTTCTCCAAATATTCTCAAAGAAGTAAAGCGTTATTACTTCTTATTCAATAGGTGTAAAGCTAGTATGATTGAGATCTTATCAAGGATGTTTCCTTCAGGTGCTCTTCTATTATTAAAAAATATTGCAATGCTTTAGATGTTCTTCTATTAATAGGTAAGAAAAAGCGCGAAATATTCATAAAAAGTCATTTACTAACTAGTAAAATGATAGTAGGCCGGTATTTTAATTATAAATCAATTTTTAAGAAAAGAATTAAATAATTTCTTCATGAACTAATTTTTTTTTGTGGAGAAAACTGATATTTTTACTTATTTAATTATTAATTTCTCTGTTTGATGTTGGTTTTCTTTCAATTTATTTTCTTATTAAATCTGTAGGATTTTTTTGTACTTTCCAAATTATGTATTTAGGTATTACTTTTGTACTGGTGACTCAATCTTCAAAAAGGAGAGGGTTGTTAGAACCCCAAAGGCATTTCCGATGTAGTATTTTTAGCCAGAGCCGAGACAACCACGGGTGTATATGGTGGATGATCATTAAAAAAAAATCTATGTGTAAAATATGGAGTCCCCAAAGAATTTTCGCACGCTGTCTAATAAAGCTGTTATCCCCATCTCCCAAATTGTGGACGAGGGGTGAGGCCACGAATGCCTTGCACGGCATTGAAATACGAAAGACAGATGTTTAACGAGCAATCATAACGAAAGGCAGATGTTTGGTTTGAATACAGATTTTTTACTGAATCTACCTGCGATTTTTGGTGATTAATCCTTGATATGCGGCTAAAACACAAGTATCCGAAAATAGAATATGTGTTTTAAAGTAACCTTTTTTTCGACGATTGAAACCAAAATTGTGCATAGAAATACAATTGTAGTCACAAGATTACATACTAAATTTCATTTATTTAAGTCATTGCATCAAACATTTACTAAGCTATTTAGTCGCCGGCGTCCTGGCATAGGCGTCCTTCCCTGTGATCTGGGCGTCCCGGTTCGAGCATGAGCGCAAGCGAGTGTGTGAGCGTCATCTTCATATGAGCTAGAAGTCAGACTTCTGTCCTCGGATGTTCAGGGGTCTTTACCCTCAGAAGCTACAGAACTCCCGTTCTGTGGTAACGCGGACGACCTTTTGGCAGATTTTGTTCAAATTCTAAATAAATGCACCAGATTTTATCTACTTCCCTTTACGTTTTATAATTATCAAGTTCACTTGTACTCCAACAGCTCCACGGACAGATTTCCCGTCAGTGGATTTTGCTTAAAAGTTTCTGCAAATTTGGTGTAAAAAAATATACAAATTTGGTGTAAACATACACCAGATTTCAGCCATCTAGATCAGAGCGTTTCTGAGTAATCCTGTTCACAGACAGGCATAATTCCAAAAACGGGCTATTCGGACTCAGGGAGAAAAGAAACATGAAAATTGATCAAAAACTTAAAATTTTTTGATTCTCACAATACTTTCTCTTCGTATAGTTCATATACAAAAAAGTAAAAAGGACAAAAAAAAATTATATCCTTCTATCATGGGGGGCTGATATTGACAACATTTTTAAAAGCTAATGTACCAGCTGACGACTTTTAAATTCATATGCATTTATACATTTCTATAATTAGTAGTGCGTCCCAGATTTTACAACTTAAAATTAAAAAGTCAAATTTTTTTAAATTTTTACATTTTTCCAAATTTTTTGAAAAATGAAAGATTATTAAAGATAATACTATGAAACGATACTTAAATACATCATTTCAAATGACATAGTGCTTTGAAAATGAAATTTAAAATTTCTGTAATAAGAAATGTGACACATTATTACATTGAATATTAGAATTTAATATTTATTTGACTGATTCTAAAATGATATTTTGACTATTCGTCGCTTTAAGTCAGTGCCATCTTGACTTTATTTCTCTAACTAAAAGTAATTTAATGACGCAGTCGTATCTATATTTTAAAAATATTTTCTTGCATCAATAATCAAAAATATTTTTTTATGTTATTTATGAAATAATGAAGAAAAATTACTGCTTCGAACATTTATAATCAAAGTAAGTTAAAGTAAGCTATTTACAAAAATTTACAAACATTTATAATCAAAGTAAGTTATTAGTGCGACCACTATATCGTTTGATGTTATTAGATTTGAATTAGAAAATTACCAATCCTTTATTTTCAGTCAGCTTTCATGACTGATGCTTACGAAATTTCTTTGTATATTTGTAAAGAAACATCTGGCATCATCTTTTCCATGCTACGAGGCCCACATTCATTTTTCTGGATTCGGCTTGTCTGAATCGCTACGATATCAATGCTGGATTAAAATTTGTTTAATAATCACACCCTACTTTTGTCTACGTTATGAAGGCAAAATGGATAATAATAAAAAAAAAAATTGATTTGATTGCTAACAAGAAAGTTGCAATCATTAATATTAAATAAAGGTTACCTTTAATACTTAGAAAGTTTTAAAAAGTTCAAGTTGAAGAAAACATTTCAAAACTGCTGAGTCGAGCATTTGGTAATTTAAAATTCCGCTTGCAGCATTATTCAGCAATTATTTTTAAAAACAAGATTTGTACAAACAATATATGAGAAGACTTTTAGGGAATTATTGTGGATAAGCAACAACTAAGAAATTTCTTAATTATTTTTGAAATGAAATATAAATAGCCATTAGATAAATATTTTCCTTTTTTTCATTAATATGATGAAAATATTGTTACTATTATCCAATTAAATTACTACTATCAATCGTTTTTATGATAGTTTTCAAGACCCGAAATAATTACATTAAACTGCAGTTACTGTACTAGTATTTTTTTTTTTAAATATATTTAAAATTTTTGGAAAGAAAAAATAGGCTTCTACTTTAGTATCAAATCTGTCTTCAACGTAAGTTATACGTGCATTAATATTATAAGCATTTTTCAGAATTTAGTAGATAGAAAAAAAGAAAAGAAAAACTGTCGAAATAAATTCTCGTGAAATGGATTTCCTTATAATTTTTGAAAATTTGTGTCTTGTTCTCAAACAATACAATAAATAAATTTAACGTCTTCTTAATATTTGAAGTTTTGTTTAGAAAAATAATTGCATGTAAATAGTTTATATGTAAACTGCTGTTCATACATAAATTAAATTTACAGTTGCATAATATATAAACTATAGTTTATATATGAATTGTGGTGAAGCTTTATAAGCTAGATAACAGCTACGAGACATGGGTAATTACTTTTGTCTTATGGTCTTGTTACTCGGCTACGAACCCAAACATTGCGAGTTCGGTCCGCGCTATAACCACATTGGTGACCTAGGAAGCTGGAAAGAAACGCAACCTTCGTACAGATATTGTGGCGCCCTCTACTCGAAGAAAATAATAATAATAATAATGAAATTGGCAGCTATCAAAAAGGCAATATCTTACGACTAATCAGCACAGTAATAAATTAGAGTTTTCTTTCAACTAAAATAAGTTCGTCTTATAATGTGCTAAAAATCTTGTTAACGAATTCGGTTATGAGGATTAATAGTTTCGGTTAATATTTCCAATAACCGAAATGCCTCTCACCATGCACAGAGGTAAGAGAGTTGTGTTTTTCAGAAGAAATCCCAAACAAAGAAATTGTAGAAACAATGATGTAATCAAATGCTGATTTGATCGAAAAGCCCATAGCAAACGTCATGGACGAAACAGAAATAACTGATGATTGCTTTAGAGTACACGAGATAAGTTTGAGTTAAGAATCATTAATATATTGCAATATTTAAGCGCTTTTCTTTATTTAATGTGAAAATTAAAAGTGTCTTAAATTTTAGCTATGGTTTACTGAATGTAGTGTATTAATATGTTTTTGAAACAACACAGGAACAACAATACATTATTGTTTTAGATTTTTCTATCATTAATTACTCCAACTCTTTTCAAATATACATAAATGTGCGGTTTAAATAACTTACGATGAAATATTGCTTTTAACCAATTAAAAAAAGTTATCATGAATCTCAAAATGTAAATAATTAGTGGAAAACACACGCAATAAATAAGATTGAAACAAAAGGTATCTTTATGTTAAAATGTCTCGACTAAGACTACAAGATGTTAGATGGGTTTTTGGAAACAAAATAAGTATTATGTAAATCTTGACTGAACAGAGGGAAGAGGGAACATTTACAGAGGGAAGTCATATCACTGACTCTCCGACCAGCCCGAAGCCACACGGATTAATAAATACCGAAAGACGAGATTACTGCAACAGCAACGCTGGCGGAAACTGTGGTTGAATCCTAAGGGCCATAATCGACCACGGTACAACCCTTCCCTAAGGAAGTACGCCCCGTCATCGATGGAAATAGAAAGACTAGCCAGAAAGAGATCCAGCCACCATGCCGGAAGCATCACATCCTCATTTCGAGGTGCTCCCCAGGGAAATAATTAACTGAGAGAAGTAACAGTTTTATCAAAAGGTTTCAAAGAAAATAGTTTATTTTAAGTTTTCTGAAGACATTTTGAAAACACTAAAAAACATGTTCACAATCTTCAAAATCTATTGAAATCTATTGAAAAGTCTCGTAGTAACATTCATTCACAAAAAAACATTTTATTGTCGTGAGTGCTTTTGCTTTATTGAAAGAGACGATCAATTTCTTAAATGTAAATACATAAATGAGTGTTTCAGATAATATTTGTCTTCTAATAGAATAAGGGCTCATCATGAGACATGGTTTCTAACCACACACAAAAAAAAAATGCTTGAAATTATAAAATATAAATGCATTAATTCCTTTACATGCAGTAAATAAAATTAAATTTAAACGTCTATCTGAGTTAAAATATTTCATCAGTGTGAGATAATAGTGTTTCAGAAAAAAACTTTAATGCCTACATGTAAATGTTGATCGAACAATCAAAATTAAATGAAATGAAGTAATATTTTTTTATTGTCTCTATAAATATATATATATATAAAATGCTAACGTATGTGGCAGAGAAATCGAGCTTATTACTAATTGTCGAATGGCAGCAGTCAAATATAAACAAAATATCATACAAATTTCAGACTGCTTCAGTCACTGAATCTTTTTGCAGTTGTACTGATTAAAACGCTTCGCTGAGCTAATTAATGAAGGTGAAAAATATTATTAGAAATCTTTTGAAGATGCTTCACCATGTCCCAAAAGAGAACATTCAGTCAGAGTAAAGGAGATACAAAAGAAATCAAGAAATATACTTCTAACAAAAAGTTCTATGAAGTGCAAATATAGCCCTAACCATTGCTTGATAAGTAATCGTGGCAAGAACTGAGGTTAATGAATGGTTTATCTCCAAGTATGTCAAAATTCTGTGAATCATCTTAAAACTTTCTAGAAATCTGTTATCCTGGATATATACTAGAAATGTTAACAAACGGTTTTTAAAGTAGCAATTAAAATTTACCACGATTATTTTCGGCGAGAAATCGCTCAGACATTTTTCCAATTTCGGAGGCGTATATTCCTCTTAAGTCTAACTGTAACTGTTATGAATTTCCTATGGAAACTGATACTCGTATCTTCCCAACCAATTATCTTATAAAAAAGCTTTATGTATTGTCTTTTGATATTAAAAAGATACTTTTTTAATGATATAAATTTCTTTTTCGTACAATTTTTCATTTTACTTTAGGAATATTTTTATTTCCATTTGGTATACTATATGAAACAATATTTTTAAATGTTATGATGGAATTCAAGATCTACGTCAAAACATTCAAGCCCTTTTTTTCAGTCATTAAATCCATTGTAGGAATTTTATTTCTGCTTTTATTTCGTAATATATACGCTTTGTTAATTGCAGTAAGTTGTTTTAATTGAATTTGTGTGTTTTAGTAGCATCAAATTCTAAGGTGAAATTTCTTTAAAGAAATGCACCCTATACTAATAATTTAACAGTCTAAAAAGTTAATAATCTAGATAAACAAACTGGTCGCCAAAGGCGTCTAGAATTCCCTATTAAATAAAGTAGTGTTTCACGAAGGAAAACAAAAATTTGATGAAATAATTTTCAGAATGAAGTTTATTAAAAAAATTTCTATTCTTAAGAGTGCAATATGTTCACTAGATGTAAAATTTAAAATTTTTACTGTTTCCCACTATGTCTCATGGACGGAAAACATTCTATTGTAATACTATTAAAGTGTTATTACTTTAAGTAAGGTAAGGGTTGAATTCACTCTTGATGAATTTAATGCCGCAGTTCTCTATCTCTTAATTTATTTGTATTAAAAAACTACTGAAATATTTCCTTACCCAAATCTCCGTATTTTTCATCATTGACGAAACTTCAGGACGACTTTATGACTTTATACAATGAAAGAGAGAAAATA
>JAPMOR010104932.1:0-40574 GCA_026543865.1 Argiope aurantia
CCCCTATTCATGTCCTTAACTAGAATGGCTGAAGACATTTCCTATTTTTAGTGCTATTGGTATCTAGTAATCTTTAAAGAGATCTTGTTCGGTTGCTCTGTATCACATCGCCCACGCAGTGTCACCTACCCTAAGGGATGAAGATGAATATATTTAAATGGTTCTGTTAGAGCGGAATTATTTTAATGCTCACTTGCTTTTTGGAGGGACATTTCCCATCGAAACGACTCAGTCGGGCAATTAATTAATCTGGGATTTGTTTGTAAGTGGCAGAGGTTTCAGTTCTAAGAAGTACTTGCTGTTTACGTGATATTTGTATGAAGGCTTTTGTGTGTGAATGATATATTTCTTGAAGACAATGAAGATAAAAATTGGAATCAATTGAGTGGAAATGAGTTTAACGGTATAGTGAACATTTGTTAGATTCTAATTTAATGGTTGAGCCTTATGAAGTGTTAGGCTTTGAAGGCATTTGCATTTAATTTGAATAATTAAAATGATTAATAATAATTTGATAGTTTAACCTCAAGAAGCCTTTTGATTTCATTTCGAAGTTTTCATTCTCAAGAATGAATTCCTATGTCTATAATAATGGCCACCAGTTTCATTTGAGGTAAATAATGGTTAAATGTTAATAGTTTGGATTTAAAAAAGTTGAGAAGTCCATTTTGAGAACAATTCTTTAGTTTTTTTTTCACTTGATTTATGCTTTGACATTGTTAAATTAGAAATTTATAGTTCAACCTCAAAAATTTCTTATGTTTTTTTTTCTTGAGATTTTGGCATAAGGAAGAGTTTCTTATCTATGTAATATATGCATGAATTCTTGAATGTATGTAAATGATTTATTTCTTGAAAACATTGGAGTTAAAAAATTGAAATATTTTCAGTGGTAATAGATTTCCCAATATAGTAAAGTTTTGTTAAACAACAATTTATTTTTTAAAGAAATTTTACTAATATAAATATTTTTTCAAAAGTGCATGAGTTTCGTTTTGATATGAATTCGGCCGCTTTATTTTTTAAGAACTGTTTATTCATTGTTTGCCACATATTTTAAAGAAAAGATTTAGACTACCATTACTAAGAAAATTTCGTTTATTTATATTCTAAACTACGTAGAAATGGTTTATGTCAGCAGTTGTTGGTGTTGGACACCCTTATATTACTGACTTTTATTTATACACCTTTTCAAATTTATTATAAAGTATTATTTGAAGAAAATAATTTTGATTTAATTCAAAAATTATACACTCTTTCTATAGTCTTAAAATTATTGGATTTGAAGAAGAAAAATTACTTTAGGATCTTGAAATTTATAATTTTAGATTTTGTGATTAGAACATGGTTAAAATTACTGTTTTCAGTGATAAATTTCATTTTAATTCAATGAATTCATGTATAATCTTAATATCTCTTATGCAGACATAAAAATTCTATCAAATGACTTATAAAGTTATATTACTTTGTGAAAAAAACACCGTAAGTTTAATGAAATCATTAATACGTGGCCAATTAGTAGTTAAACCTTAACAATAAAAAATATATAAATTAGTCTTAAACGGTATTTTTCGTATTCTCCGTATACCCAATTTTTTTAAAAATCTTAAATAATAATAATAATAAATAAATAAAATAAAACGACGATTTTACCTAGAAATGTTTTAGACGGAAACATAGTTCAATGTTTAGCTAGCATTTTATACCGCTTTCATAAGTCAAGAAAAAAAGAATCCATGCATTCCCTCAGGACCCAGAGACTTTTTCTGGAACTTTTTCATTTTCACTCTTATAAACTAAAGTTTCTCTATACTAAACTGTACCGATAACTTATCTGAAATATTTTTTCTAAGAATAAAAGTGGAAAAAAGTAGAGGTCTCACTTTTCTTTGCAAGCGTCGTCTTGGGACACTCATATCTTTGAGATCTAAATTCGGCAATAGTGAGATTGTAATGTTAAAGAAAAGAGAACGAAGGAAGTAAAGTATTTCCTGTATCTTTTTCTTAAGCCTACGATATCGAGTTTTTTATATTCGAATTTCTGAAACCAATTATTTCGTAAAAACAAACTATCTATAAATTGAAGGAATAGAAATTCTGTTTTTTACACATAAATACCTTTTTCTTAAGGGCATAAGTGTTATTTTTTTAATCAAAAGCCATAAAATTATGTTCAGTTTTGTAATTAGAGTAAGTCGTTTCCTATTATTTGCGCACGAAATTCGATAAACATAATTGTTTGTTTCATCAAATAAATAAGGAAAAGAATATATTTCTTCGTTGGTTTTAACTCTCATATTTTTTAAAATTTAAATGAAACGTATTTTCTGTTTGATCAAGATGATTAAATGATAACTAACTTTAGATGATCAATTAATGCTGTTTGTCTTTATTTAATAACGCCGTTTATTTATATTTTTTTACATTTGAAAAGCTTAAATACTACAAAATTTAAATAATTTTGATTTTTTTGTCGACAGACTCTGTTAGTTTTAAGTGATTTAAATATTATGTGTCATCTTTATGTGTAATAAAGGATCAAACACTTTTTGAATTGGATTTGTAACAATTCAAACGATAATAGCACAAAGCTGTATTTACAATCACAAAAAGCATATACAAAAGATAATTACAAATATTAAGGAAAGTTGGAAATAAAAATATACGCAAATCTTTCATTCCAACCGATATGTCGTTTTCTACATTACATTGCTTAACAATAATCCTTATATACGAAGAAGAATCGAATCGATTCTAAATTAGAATTATAATACTACAAATGGTCGCAGAATTAACGCCACTCGAGCGGCCACTGTATTAAAACTTTGATAGCTGATAGTTTAGGGTGAGTAAAAATTGCAGCGTTACATGATACAACAACATGGTAATAGAAGATTTGAATTAAATAAAAAATACATTTTTTTCCCTTTTAAATTGTTATATTTTTTTGAATCGTTCACAGGAAAAGTTATGAATGAAATAACACATAGGGCAAATGGCCTTCACAGCTTTGCTGGTACATACGCACTCTTTTGTCGAAATTTCCCATACCAATTTTGCAAAAATGTGGCTGAATTTCGTTGATGCAGCTTTGAATTTCCACCGTGAAAGCACTCATGCTTCTGGACTTGTTTACATAGACTTTGGACTTAATAGAAAGAAACTCTATGATGTTATATCAAGCGAACTAACGCTCCCTTTTTACCGATCGTAAACTATTATCTGCCAAATGGGTTTTTTAATACAGCTACCAAAACTTTAGTGCAAGAATGGTGGCACATTAAAATTTTGAGTTAATTTTGAAACATATTTTAGCACAACTCTGTACATTCGTTAGGAAAAGTGTCATTCATTAATTAAAGTGAAAAGAACATCATACATTGTGCAACGGTAATGTATTATTAGAGCTCTTTTTACCATGATAGTGTGAGAAGTAGAGCATGTGCATTTTTAACCATGTGTGTCACTGCACTTGATCCCAATCTAAAAAAAAGAGCGGACATGAAATTTCGGGTGGAACGTATCATATAGATGTAAAACTTGATGCAACAAGTTTGCGACGATACTGTCATAGAAAGTTAATTTAAATGGTAAGCGTGCTTCAAGAAAAACATTACTTCAAGATAATAAGTGATCCATTTCGACCCAATGAGATAATCCAGAAATGAAGGAACATTAGAAATGCAATATTGTAATACAAATAAGATATTATGAAGGTAAAAAATGTATCCACGTTGATGAAGAAAGTAGTTTCTTGACAACAGAGCTGATCTCGGAACTTTCTAAAATCTCTTTGTGTAATTAAATAAGGAATAGACGCTTAGTTTTCTCTTTGATGAATCCAATTCTAAACTCGAAAAATTCTATCATTTTGGAGTAGCAAGTCGAATGTCGTACATTTAGCTTGTTTTATCTTTGATTAATTATGTCCATCCACTTTTTGAGGCATCTATACACTTGGATGAATGTCTATATAATATTTCTTCAAACAGAAATTGAGGATAATCATTTAATATTTGAGGTCGAATGTTTTTGATGATTTTGTAATAAATTTAGGGCGAATTCTTGCTTTTCATTTGTAATAAATTTAGGTGAATTTATTTAGTAGTTATTTGATTAAGTATTTAGGTGAATTTATTAGGTTTCATTTGTAATAAATATAGTGTGAATTCTTGATTTTCATTTGTAATAAATTTAGGGTGATAAATAAATTTAGGGTGAATTTCTATATAATATTTCTTTAAACAGAAATTGTGGATAATCATTTAATATTTGAGATCGAATGTTTTTGATGATTTTGTATTTTACAATCAAGTATTTTACAATCAAGAAAGAAATAGCATTAATTGATGAATGCTATTTTAATCATCATAAATGACAAAAAAAAAAAAGGAATTGAGCGTTTAAAAATTAATTAGAAAGAGAGTCAGAAATATCCAGTTGAAAAATTTAAATTTGCAGAATTTTCTTTTATCATTATAAATGTGTTTCATATATTTGATAATATTCATGAGCAATTTAAAAGAAACTTAAAATCTTGACCATTTTAACTCTTCACTCTATATAAAATGCACATAAATGATACATTAAGGCAATAAAAACTTTCATAATAAGTGTAAATTCATGCAGATGATTTCTTAACAAATTTTGAAACTTTATGTGAAGTTTCCTAATTTTTACCTGAATCTATTTTTCAGAGTTTTAAATTGCATGCATCATTCTTATATATTAATTATTATGATTTTAGATAAAATCGCAATTATAATGAAAAGGGAATTACTATATTTCATCAAATGACTCTATATGTAATAAACAGTACACATGATTTTATTTAAGTTATATTAATTTCAGGTTTTTACAAAAACTCTTAGGATAAAATCATAACATTGGAAATGCGAATTGTAATAATTAACTTGTAAATCGTCCGCATACATGGTAAAATCCTTGTCTCTGATATTACAAAACCGATAGTCTACTGTGGTCCGATAGTCCAAAAATTTTGGCTACTCAATAAAATCTTTAATCCATTAAAAATACACAAAGCAGAATTCAATAAAACGGTAGAATTAAATTTGAAATATTAAAATTCTAAATTTAGTTTTTATTTATAAAGTTTTTATAAAATTAAATATCGATTCAAAAACTTCTTTAAAGAGAACAAAGCTTATGTTTCTGTACAATTTTTTAACCCAAAGAAAATTCTTATTCACCAGAGAATACTTTGTCGTTGTTTGTAGAAACAAAATAAATTTCGTACACTGCTCAAGATAAAATAATATTTGGAGAGCTTGTTACTATAACAGACCGGAACTTTTCTTGGAAGGTTAAAGATTAACTCAATTTTTTCAAAATGTCGCGACAGAGTTCCATTTTTATCTTTTTAATATGCATTCTTTAAGAAACGCTATCCGAATAACATTCGTTAAAATCTGCATAATAGAGTTTTTGCCTTAACTGCTTTATAATGTTAAATTTTCCTAGTAAATTCAACTACAATAATTTTATGCATAATTCGGAGAGGACAGTAAAATTTCTAACGCAGATAAATCGATTTTGGATGCTTTAACTAAAAATCATTCAAAGTCAATGATTAGTTGCAAAGTGAAAAGATTTATAGTATGACCACAAGAATATTAATGTAATAAAACTTTAATTATTTTGTGGATATTTTATGCAGAGTTCCCTCATGAAAGTGTAAAATGAATAATTCTTAACAGGCCTGAATCATGTAACTGTTCCTCTACTCATGGTAAGTAATAGCAATTTTCGTTATAAAAACTTGTTTTTCATTAGTCGATTTGTTTGCTTGTGGGTATTAATTATGTTTTTGATTTACCTTTATATTTCTGAATATGTTTGACTCGTTTGAAATTCACACTTACTTTCTAATTAGATGATCCCCTCCCTCTCTCTACTACTGTGTCGAGATAGCGAAGGAGCCTCTAATTAATTGATACGCCTTAATTCTGAAATCAAAGGAGGAACGTGTCGAAACTTCTGCATTTCTACGTTTCACTTTCATAGTAATATAATCTTTACTTTATATCCTTTCATAAACTAAGAATTAACAGGAACGATAATGTAACTTGAAAAGAAAATACAACGAATTTTCTTGCACGCATTAATACTTATTCAAATTTATATTTTCTTTTTCTTTTTTAAAATACTTAATCGAGAGTTTCTGTTTGTGATTTTGTGTGAAATCTGGTTTTTAACTCTTTCATATGTTATGTCAAAAAAAAAAAAGCATTAGGTCAAATCCATGCCCAAGAAACAAATAAAAGACCATTTTCAACAGGAAATTGAAGTATTTCAATTATTTTTCAGGTAGTCTAGCCTGATGTCAATTGACTTAAACTCATATACTTTGGGTAATAAAAGTAAAAATAGTTATTCTATTAATGGTTATTAATGATTTCTATAAGTATTGTTAGTTACAAATAGTTTACAATATATATATATGTTACGGCCGAAGCTCAAAGTTCTGCCAGTTCGCGAATTGGCTGGCCAATTCGCGAACTGGCCAAGAAGTTTGGCGAAAGTCCGAAGTACTTGCAATTAATATTGTATATTCCACTTTGGCTGGCAATTTCGCGAAGTGGATGGGAATCCTTGGCCAAAGTCCGAAATACTTGCAATTAATATTGTATATTCTACTTTGGCTGGCAATTTCGCGAAGTGGATGGGAATCCTTGGCCAAAGCCCGATGTGATAATCTGTACTTATAAATAAAGTTCAATCTGTGTGTGTATTGGCGCTTTACAGTCCAAACTGTTTGACATAAAGTTATCAAATTTGGCATATATATATCTTGGAGATCGAAAATGTGCACCTTGAAGTTATTTTTTAAATGTTTAATTATAATTTTAATTAATTTAAAATTAAGTGCAATTTCGGTGTTTTGTCGTTATAATTTCAGAAAATATTACAGCACAAAATCGATTTTTGTATCAAATTAAATCGCAAAAAATTATCTTTTTAATGATACCAATGTTTTAATTTATAAATTATGCTTAGAGTTTTAACGAATTTTTAAAGAAATTTTTTAACCATATTTTAAAATAATATATTTCGCTCAAAATAAAAATAAAATTTTTTCTGCACGAGCACGTCAAATTTAAAAAAAAAAAAGCTTTTATCAACGTGTTGCCATCACATTGATAGAAGTTTAAATTAAAAGATAAATCAATTATTATTGCACATTTAATAAATAAAATTGCAATTTTCGGCAGGTGTCTGTATAAAATGAAAAAAAAAATGAAATAAGATATTTTCTGAAAAGTAAAAGCAGGAAAAGTTTTCTATGAGCTTTGACGATACTTATATTACTAATTCAATAAAACAATTTCATTTAAGTCAAACATGGTTTAATATACTTAGGATAATCATTCTAATCAGTGACCATCAGCTAATTTGGGGCATACATTTGTTAACAAAATGGTCTAAAGGAACTGAATAATTATATGTGATGTAACTTTAGTCAATAAATGCTCCCATGAATTAGGAATTTTAAATTTTCACATAGGTCCTCCGCCCTTTGAATCATATTTAACAAAATATTCTTGAGACACCAATATTTTAAATAAAAAATGTTGAACTCCAGTCAACAAAATCATTTATTAAGACTGAATAATCTATTAAATTTTAATATCGCTCTTCTATAAAAACTGGCGATTTTAGACAACTTCACCAACTGCCTCAATAAATATACGCTAATTTTCTGCCAGGGTTTCTCAACAGTGATTGGCCTGTGATTATAAAAATGTTGATTTTTCTAAAACTGATACATAAAAACTTCATAAATCGGTCAGATTTATCGCAGAAGATAAGGACGTTTATTTATTTATTTAAAAGTTGAAGTGTCAAGAGTATTTCGCAGAATAGGATTCCTTGGGACCAAAGGACTGTGTAAAATTTAAGATTCGTAATTTTTTCATAAGTTCATTTATTGACTGAAACAAAATAAAATATTTTTTATTTGCTGCATTTAAGTCTTTTGAAAGTAAAAAATTAATTTTATGATGAATCAGAGAAATTTTTGCTAAATAATTCTTTTAGATATTATATAAATTATTCTGCAATGCAGATTTTAAATTCACTGCCGAACGACTCTGATTTCAATTTTCATATTTAAAAAAAGACATGGTAAGCTTCAGTATAAAAAGCTTTTATATTGATTGTATTTTAACATTTCCACTTTCATTTAAAGTAGAAATTTTATGGATGCTGACAGAACATTAGAGAAAGTGATAAGTAGTGTAATGGACAGAACTGTTTAAGGCCTACATAAAAGTATGACTAAATCATATGAGTACCAAAATATGAAGCTCAAAAATCTTTTGCAGAAAAAGTTACTAAGAGAACAAGTTACATTAATTGAAAATCTTAGCGGTCATTAATACTGTGAACCGGCTGGTCACCAAAGGCGACTAGTGGTAAATAAATATAATGACATTTATGTATAAAATATAAATAAGGACATGTTGTAGGTGAAATTTGGCAGATAGCGTCAACAAAGAAATGTCTTTAAAAGATATTAACAACAAAACTACTTTTCTTTATGTTTGTTTTAATTAGTTCTTATATTTGCTATTTGCCTTTGCAAAAAAATTTCATATTTTTTGAAGCGATATTTTGGGAGACAATGTGATCTGAGATCTTAACATTAGGTTCATGGAGCAGAAAAAAAATCAGGATCACCCTTAAAGGTAGTTGAAAATTGAGTATTCAATTTGCCTTTGTATTCATACACGATACACAACGCCTTTGCTCAAGATATAATTCGTTCATTTTGAAAGGCGCAAATCTAATCTTCACGCTATTATGTTGTTACAGCATATACGTTCACTGAATAGTTTCTATTATGGCTTTAATATGAGAACAGAATCACACGAGATCATATTTTTATATATTACAAGCTTATTTTTAACTCAGAGGTGTCACTTATAATTGAACTCGTTTATGAAACAATTGTACTTAAAAGAAAAGCAATACACAGAAATACTCATAATTAAATACTTCATTTTAATAGTGTGTAAAATAATAGTGTGCTCTTGATGATAATAATTTTAATAGTGTGATCTTGATTCCTTTCTTCTTAATTTGGCCAATCGTCCCAAGCCACTTCGCGAATTGGCCGGCCAAAGTCCGAAATCAAGAAAAGATCGGGTATTGGCCGGTAAGTTTAGAGCAACGTTGGTCAGTTCGCAAATTGGCCGACCAATTCGCGAACTGGCCGATTTCGGGTTTTGGCCGTAACAAATATACTATATTTCCTTAAGTGTATACATCGTTTAAAATGAGCATTTACCTAATACATCGTATCACTTGTTCATTTCAGTAATCATTCAGTTTACTGAATGATTACTGATAATTTGAAAGCGATCAGGTTTGAAAGCGATCAGGATTCGAATTTCTTAATTCATTTTCAGTTGCATTTTTAATTAAAAAATTATGTAATATTTCGGGACAACTCTATGCTTTATATTGTAAGTCTTCGACAAACGGGCTTTCTATATTTTATGATTCTTTTAAAAAACAAAACAACTGCGGTTATTACTTAATGATGACGTCAAAGTAACATTTCCAATTTTCTATGACATGCGGAACTACTCAATCAAGTCGGAGATAGATTAGCATCAGTTTTGTTTTAATAATGTTACATCTAAAAATTCTTGTGAAAGTTACCCATTGCAGGTAAGCTAAAAATATATCAAGTACTTTTTTTTTTACTTACAAATTATGCAATGTATCGTATTCGATACAAAATGTGACATTAAAAATGTTTCCTTATGACAGATCTGTCAGTCCGATAAAAAGTATTCTAGGATTTAGCGTTATTACTAACAAAGCTTATCAAATGCGAATCAAATAAACTTTTTTTATCTTCTTACTCGATCAAATTACAATGAACTTATATATTACATTTAGTTTTACATAATAGTCCATAAAATTTATAGAAATGATATTTTATTTAAAATTTGTCAAATATATACTCTATATTTCACAAATTTTACATCTATAGCATATTTTTTGCGTATCAATAACACTCATCATTATGCCTAGTTTAGCTCGTATATCTAGTTTCTTCTAAATTTGTTTGAACATACCAATATATGCTAAACAGTCAATTTTAAATGCGATATTGATGGCTTTTTAATCCAATATTTTTCTTGAGCGGTTTCATTACAGTCTTTATAACTAACTCTATTCCAAGCTGTTGTTTCTAATGGCACTTGTCGTAGACAAGCCCACTAACTGAATTTAGGGATTTTAAGCCAAAGGTGCATCTCTTGTTTTTCAGTAGTGCATCAAGGACCAAGAGTACGACCTTGAGGGACCAAGAGTACGACTTAGCTACGCACACATCACAACCCGTTTTACGGGACGGACTTCATTTATGCATTTCATTCACTTATCCACAGATCGGAATTTAGACCTGAATCAGAGAATGATCATCCCTGATCCAGTACCCACAGTGGTATGATTCTCGACATGGATGACTTTGTGACCACGACAGATTTATACGTGCTCCAGTCACCACACACATGGAGAGTCTTTGGTCGGCGAGACTCGCAACCCAAGGGACCTGAATCCAACGCCCTACCAACCAGGCTACCCCGGCCCCTATTCCAAGTACACATGTAAAGCAAAGTAAAGCTTCACCCCAAAATTTTACCTCTACTCTACTAGATTTTAATAATGCTTTAACTCCATCTAAAACAGCTAAATTATACCTCTCCGCAGCATTATTTTGTTCGGGTTTATAAGGGCTTGTTTTCTCCAGATTTATATCCAATTTCTCTAAAAGATTTTCAACTTCTTTATTGTAAAATTTTAGTCCTCCATCATGACCGCGACTATTTTTTTTACCTAATAACCGTTCTGCCCATCTGTGAAGGTATGAAATGCATCGGACTATTTCTTAATTGGGATTACTGTAACTTTCCTAGAGAAATCGTCTATTATTGTAAAGAATTATTTATTCCCGCCTTAGCTCAAAATTTGGCCTACAAATGTCTGTGTGTAGCAACTCCATCAAACGTTTTGATCTGACGGTCTCCGTCCTTTTAAATTAAATTTTCCTAGATTTAACTAATTTGCCAGAAATACAATGCGACCTATTATCAATTAAACTTGGGAGACCTCTCATATTATTTTTGCTAGTTTTTATAAGGGATTCGTTATTAATATGACAAAAACGTTCGTGCTAAATGGACATTGGTTCAATCTGTAATTTACTGATTGAATCACTAACAAGATTTCTCTTTAGGTTCTGCGGTAACATACTCTGTAGGTTTAAAAAAATACATTTCCCGACGTTCAGGTGTCCAGTGTATTCCAGTCTTTATTATAAACGCTAATTTTTTCCTTTAGAACCCACAAAAAGTGCATCTTTCTTTTCTATCCTAGAACAGGATAAAAAATTTCTCCTCTTGGGATTATATAAATCATCCGACAAAGTTATATCATTAAAAGAATCTTTATATTTAACCAAAAAATCTTATTGCTCCGATCCCGTCCATCGTACATTGTTTATTTCCAGTGGCTAATATCATTTGCATCTGGCCTAATATCTAAAAATAAACTTTTATCATTGAAAAAGGGCGTCTTTGCAGCCATATATTTTACCATATCCCTTTTTCCCGAATATTCCTCAGATAAGTTACAGCTGGATTCTGACTGAGCGTTTATTTCTTTCTAACTGCATTCTGCTTCATTAAATTTTACCTTAAATTCTTTGTTAAAATTTTTATCAAGAGACTTTTGACGAGAGTTCGCATTCTTACAATTTGCCTTAAGATGGCCATATTTTTTGCACAAGAAACAATGACATATTTTCTTAATAGTCCTTTTTATATTCTTACTTTGTTTAAAAAATAATTTACCATCATTTATCTAGTTCAAATTATTTCCACTTGAATCGCCAGGAAATTGTCTTAAAGCTGTAACTTATTTTGTCAAGATCTTGCTGCATCATGAGCTGTAAACGGTTGGCTTCTAGTACCAATTCTGCTTATATCTTGGTAGCAGTAAATTCCTCATCTTTCCATCTGTAGATCTGTTTAACTGCAGATTGAAGTTCTCGAGGAAGGTACATGAGGGTTTGAAATCCTAGATATAGATAATAGTCCACTTTATGGCCTGTCTCTTGTAGCCTAGCTGCTACTGTCTTTACTTGACATAAAAAAAATTCCAATATCTATCCTGGTTGATACTTCGTACTGAAGAATTCATCTAGCAGCTATATTACCTTTGTTTTTGTCATATGTTCAAAATGTTCTTTGAATATCTTCCACGCAACTACACCATTAGTTGTTTCGGGGATCAAACTTTTAATTTCAGGATTTATATTTGAGTAAATGGGAATATAGGTTTTTTCCTTACGAAGCTGGTAATCATAATCTTCCTTGTAAGTTGATCCCACATCCGGGTCCACTGGTTCAGTCTTTATAATAAATTTCCAGCATCCATGGTACATAACTTGCATGTCAGGCTTTCACATGTTCCAATTATTTGTAACAGAACTGGAATTATTATTAACTTCCATCTCTTATTACTCTTGCTAGCTATTACACCACTTAATCTATAGTTGATTATAATGAATTCAGACTCATAAATAAATGGAAATACTTCGAAAACGCGTAGCCGACCTTTTAATAAACGCCATGAATTGGATCCATAATCCTTCTGTTATCCAGGGCAACTTTTAGCAGAGTTAGTACACAATGAACTTTCGTAAAGGTGGCTCAAAAAGGTGAGATCAGGTTTTTCTTTAAAATGATTCAATAGCAATAAAATAAAACACAGTTCTCTTTGAAGCAAAAGTAAAAAAAAACCAATAAGTACATATACTATATTTTGTTACTGCAAAACAATCCGATCTCTTATGCATTTAACCCTCTTTCCAGAACTGCAACATTTATAAAATAATCCTTTCGTCTGAATTGATGCTAGTCGCAGCATAAAAACCGAGCAGATTGGGTTTGAATCACTTGAGATCATGGCTGGAAAAACTGTGGGGAATAAAAAAACTCAGAGAAATTATGCACCTGGGATCCGAAATAAAGATTAGTTTAATTTTTTTCAAAATATCCAACATATACATATCAAATTGGGGGCTTTGAGATAAATTCTTTATGTTATACAATCAGAATAGCATAAAAATCAGTTTTTAAAAGGAATTCGGAGCTTTTTTTAAAAAACTGTTTTGAACTGAACATGTTGACAGTCGCTTGAATCGTCAGTTGTTCACATTTATTTGAAGCAGTTTATCCTACAAAAGAACACTACGACAGAATTATACCCATATCATTATCGCATTTAATATCTAAACAATCCACACTTACTATATAATTAAATAATCCCTTCCCTATAAGAGTTATGAGGTATCAAAGAAGCTGTCATCTAATCGGAAAGAGGATCTGAATCACAGAAGTAACTCATGGCGGAAAACGTCTTAATCACTGAGTCATCGAAGCACCATGAATTTATGTTATGCTTGATCTTAATTTTTCTGTTGTGAATTTGAGAAAGCCCAAATTATTTTCGCTTCAAAAAATGCTACCGGAAAATTTAAAAATCCGGCTCTGTCTCTCCAAACCTTTCTTTGTATAATTAATTATCGATAAATCTGTTAACCATTCAAGCGCCCAGTTATCTCGATATGTCAATTTTCAATGCTGACAACTGACTTTTGAAAGCAGATAACATTTAATTATGAGCAATTACTTAAAATTAATTAAGTATAAAGTTATTTGTTGTGTCATAATTTCAGGTGATTGTATAAATACAAATAATGATAAAATGATTAAGATCAGCTTAAGATTTCTTTAACTTCTTATTTTTAAAGCCCCATATGGGAGGAAGATGTGTTGCATATTGAAATATGTTTATCTTGTAAGTTGCAAGAGCATTTGCTGCGGACCTGTGCGATGGCATTACAATTATATAAATAACTCCTAGAGAAACGTTCTGTTTGATTCACTGCTGTTACTTTGTTGTTTGTAATGAATTGTGTGGCCTGATTACTTTGGATGTAAGCTTTGTATTAATTTTTTTAATGCGCGTTCATGAATTATTCGTTACTGCGCATTTGGGGAAATCGCCAATAGTAATGTATTAAATCGAATATCGTTTAAATCAAGTATTTCGAAGACTGTTTGATTGAAGGTCTTGCGAATGAGAAAATGAGTAACATGTATTTTTTTTTATTCAAGGAAATTGCTTTTTTCTTGTATGGTGAGTAATGATTGTATTTTTAAAGTTATCTCGATTTGCATTCACAAATTAGTTTGCTTTTTGCATTCGTAGTTTTTGTATTCATTAGTTTGCTTTTTTCAAACTGGCATGAAATTTTGGAAATTTTTTTAAATTTTTAGAGGATTTTAAATTTAAGTAACTTTAATGTTTTAATATTAACCTATAATCTTTCTTAAATTTGAATTTTTTTTGATAAAATACATCTAATTCCATTGCATGCCTAACAAATACTTGTTAAATGTTGTATAAAAAAACTTTCCTTCCAATTGTAGATGAGAAATGTCTTGAATTTATGAAAGTACTGAGACTTAATTTTTGTCCTATCGCACTGTACTCATCTTGGATAATTACGAAACAAAATAAGGCAATGCATTTCTCAAAATTCTCAATTTTAAATGGAGTGTTTTGACTTCTTGGTAGGTTGATTTATTTCATTGAACTTGAATGGACTTGAACACACAATTTTGAATCTTGGATAAATTCATTGAGAAAAATATATATTCAATGGTTAAACCTTTGGCATACGAATTTAATTGCTTGACAGGAATTATTTGGAATATTTATTGCCAGTTCTAAAAACAAAGGGTTCTTGAGACGTTGAAGAGTTTCCAAGGGATTTTAATGGCTTAAAATACTTAAAACTGCAATTTAATTGCAGATTTAAATGCTAAGAATGCAGCAAATAGCAAATCGATGCATGGCTAAGAACCGTTCTTATAAATGAAAGGGTTAAGAACTCGGATAAGTATTGAGTTAGAAGCCTTTTACAATATTTTTTATTCAATACTTTGTTTCATTAGATTATTTTCTTGGTCCCTTTTATTACAATGAGTCTGGAAGTGATTTATATTCAAATTTCTTAGTCTTATTGCATTAACAAGAGTATGAAATCTTAAAACTATGAATAAGGTAAATAAGATCAGCTTCGTTGCGAATATGATGGCCTTCTTCCTTTATAAATTGATTGACACTAATGCATGAGGGTCTATTCTGGCGGGATAAATTTAACATCTTTAGTAAGAGATGAAACTTTCATGTAAATATTTATTCTGCGTTCTGTTTATTCTTATTTAAGTTTTTATTGGTTCAAAAAGTAAGCTTTTGTACACTACAGCGAATATTTTAAGATAATGTAATCAGATTTAAAAAACAATTGTTCGAATGAATTGCTGCATTTTCATGCTCAGTTTCTTTTCCAGAATGCATTCTTTGGTTTGTCGCCTATTAGCATTGGAGTACGATAAGATATCTTTGAATTGAGGTCTTTGCGATGCAGGACTGACTTGTTACCATGGATAAATTTAGACGTAACCATAAAAAGGCTATTTAACGTGTGCAAAATTTCCTCAAACAAGACGCTGAAAATGGGTAAGTCACTTTCATGTGTGAAGAGATTTAATTGCTGCTTTGTGAATTTAGTATTAGTTTGGCATATATTACATTTCAATAAGTTGATTTTCAATATTAGTTCAGTGCGAAAACTCTGAAAATTTAACCGCTTAACTGTTTTTCTTTACTATCTAATAAGATGACACCTTCTATTTTGGGAATATTTTCTTATTTTGTTTCAAATGGAAATTCATTCAATACTTGTCTAATGTATTCGAAGTAATTTTTAATTTTGAATTATAATCGTTACGAATGGTTTATTTTTTCTTACAACTATAAAAATTCGATAAAGCGAAGCACGTATGGCATTTGAACAAAACAGTTAAGCGGATAAAAGTGGGTATGTTAATTATCAATTACGTAACTGTTTGCCCTTAATGTTTCTAATTTTTAAGCATCCTGGAAACTAAAATGAACAGGTGTTCGAAATATAAAATTAACTTGAGTTTTCTAGAAAAGTTGTGAAGTTTTTCAACATGCATTGCTTTTGACACCACATTGAATTTGGCAATTTGATGTTTAATCCAAGTCAAAGTACCAATTGAAATTGAACATTTTCAAATGTATTAGTCTTAATTATATAGTATAATATATTCTCGAGGCCATTTTTACTATTATGAGATTTATGGCCACTGAAAGTAATTACCAATTCCGCATCATGAATTGGCTTAAAAATTCCATTTTTTTTATAAATCATCCTCCAGCTACGGATGCCAAGGAAATTAAATAGATCTGCACCAAAGTTATTGGTTATAGACAGTATCTTTCAAAATCGATTCGATTTAATACAAGGCACGTATCAAAACCTGGATTTCAAACTTACTTGCTCTGCCTTTATTTACAGATGGCGCTCTTGGGCAATTTTTAAGTTTTTAAAAAAATATATTGCCAATGTTTCAATAAAATGATAAATATTAATGCTTTATGTGTTTAATTTTTTTTATAAAAGAATATTTCTTAATGACTTTAATAAATGGATTTTTATACCTAATGAACTGACATGTCTATTTATCCCATTGTATATTTTTAGGTTTACCATTAACCCTCTGAATGAGTTGAATATTCTAAGATCTAAGCTTATGAAACTTGATAGCCTTTTTTGGAATATCACCAGCTTTAAACACCAATTAACACGATCGGATATCTAATCAGGACATCGCTTTTATCTAGACTTCGTCAGTTAGTTCTTGTCATCGGCTTGTGATGGAAATTGCTTTGAAGGTTCAACATTGGCAAGTTTAGTTTCATTTTGATTAATCAAAATAATGCTTAACTGTTAAAACAGTTTGATGTATATGTATTAATGTGTTTTTTGAAGTAGTGTTTATTTGATTACCAACTTTTTTTCTGATGCTTACCAGCCACTTGTATCAGCTCTAGTAGTATAGTACGATATTGAGGTATTTGTCACTTTCATATGCCAAAAGAAATATCGAGTTTTAGATATTGATCCGATTTTTATTTAATATTTTAACTGAAACAATGAAGTTCTTTAAAATTTTGTACAGCTTTAGTAACTTAATTATACTTGAAAATTGTTTAAATTTTAAGAATTTAAATCTTGGAAGGCAATGTAGATCCTATGATCAACTAATTTTCACAAAGTACTTTGATATATTTTCAATTGTTTTCTTAATGTCTCCTAGGCTGAAAGTAACATTTAAGCTTACCTTACGCTAGTGTATGATTCTACTCAAGCTTATCAGCATTTAAAAACAATAGAATGTAATATTCTGGCATTTTATTCGTCAATAAGTTTCGAAGCATATCGTAAGTAAATGTCCTCATCTTCCAAACAATGATATACATTCAAATCTTGAATTTCACCATTTGTGGAATAAATTCTGAAACAAATGCGGTAGCTTCCATTTTATCTAATAAACAGATAACCTATTACTTGTCACAGCCAACCAGCCAAAGAATATCTAAGAAGTTCTTGGTCCTCCTAAGTTTTAATTAGTTTGCCTCCAAAATTGTCTTGAGTTATTTTTCTGAGAATAAATAGTGCCCATTATTCGTTCGAAACCCTTTATCAAATCTTATTTTGAATCAATTTCTTGAGAAATTATTTCAGTCGGATTTACAAACATAGAAAGATACTCGCATTTTAATTTCTTATTCATTTTGTTTTCTATTAGTTATGCCAATTTGTTGCTTACTGGATGTTTTCCAATCCTCAATGCATCTTTTAGCAAGGGATGGTGTAATCTCGAGTAGAAAATTCTGTTTTACAACTTAATTGAATTGCGTTTTCTTTAGATAAAGATTCACAATTTAGCATAGATTGTTGCTGAAGACAATTTCATGTTGGATGATTGCAAATTGGGAGACTGGATTTCATGACATCTTGTCGCCTTTCCTTGCTTTATATGATTAAAAGTAAATGGAAAAATAACATTAATTTCAAAATTTTCAAGTTTTTATTTCTGGTTTTCACGTTTTATTCGCAACGCAAGTGTTAAGTACTGCAAGTATTTAAATTTCGTTTGTATTAATCTTAATCCTTTGGACTTGTGTACAGCCTGATTGCCTTTGTACAAGATGCATCATTCTTAATGGATAATTATAAAAGCTGTACAACAAAGACTTCGGCATAAATTCTTAGGAATCAAACAAACCTAGATTTCTATGCGCTAAATATTTATACTCGTATATATAATAATGCATCTCGTTACTTTTCAGAGTTCAAAAGGTTAACATAGTTTCTAGAGAAAGTATGCATATTGACTCTTTTTGCACGATATTAATAGTTTGAAAAGTCTTATCCTTTGCAAGAAATTGTGATTTATATCCAGATATCCGATTTTTAATGTATGTTACGAATTTCATGTAATATCGAATGTGATGTTTGTATTATGGAAGGATTGGAAGCTGACATTGGAACTAATATAATAGCAATAAAAGACGACTGTTAGGGTTAAGAGTAATAAACCATTTCAAAATGAATTTACGGATATAGTTTAGACTCGAAAAGCTGATTCTTAGCAAACTAGGTTTTAGATGATTAAATAAGATTTTAAAACGCGAAGCCCTTTAGAATTTTGTTGAGATTAAATTTTTCTATAAATTAACTTAACAAATACTGTGATAGACAAAATTTTCAATTTTTTAATTTAAACGGTACTTTAGATTTAGATGTGAACGTATAAAATTAAGCTTCTTCATGGGTAGATTGGCTTGCAAGAGATGAGTGTTTGACGAGTGCTCAGTGTGCGAGATTGTGTGATAGAATTGTTAATAAAAAATTGCCAGTGGTCGTATGAATGGATTTGGGATATAAAACTAATCGAATGGCAAATAGGGTAATGGGGGTGCCAGCCGGCTGGCGGGAGGGTGGGAATCTCTGGAGTTATGTATGGATGAAGAGGTTTAAGAATTTTAAAGAAGCTTAATTTATACTTATCGCATCATTTTTCTTTGTAATTAAATTTTTGCTGTATTAATCTGCATAGATCAATACAACAAAGTGTAAGGTTCATGAACCATTTACTGGAAGTTTTAAAGGAAGAATAGATTTTAATTCAATTTAGGACTTTTAATGAATTTAGGACTCTTTAAAATTGCGCAATGAAAATTTTGCTCGTTGATTAAATATTAATGTAACGCGATCTTGAAAATCTAAATTTTTTTATTCTTAATTTCTATAAACAAAACTTCAAGTGTAATTAACTTTCACTGCAAACACGTTTTCTTGCATAAGTAACAAGTTTTGAAATAAAATGAGTTATAGATGCACAGTTTCTCAATTGTATGTTTAGTATCCATATGGCTTGGGCAAATTTTGCCCGAGTTATTCAAAGGCATATTGAAGTATCAGAAAATATAAACCTTGAAATTTAAAAGCAAAAATTTCTATTCGATGGCTGATGTGATCTAATAATTTTTTAGATTGTTTACTGTAATCAGTTCTCCTGGAAATTTATTTTACTAGATATTCATGGTTCGATCTTGAAAATTATTTAAAATAGCCGACGTTATTTGTAACGAACTTCGGCATTAGTTTATTTGGACTGATTAAACCCTGGTCAAACAGGTTTACTTTTTATAACATTCTTTGGTAATAATTCTCCTGATGCATAAATTAGTTCTTATTCTATGCAGAAGTTTCGGCAACATTCTATAAATGTTGGAACAGGTTGTGCTTAATATTTGCAATTATCAGTTTTGGACTAGGTTGCTCTTAATCCTAATGAAGTGTTGATCCATTTAATTTGCATTTGCTCACTGAAATGTTATTCTTGATATTTTCCCTGCAGAGAGAAATGAATACTGCCATATTTTTTTGCTGTTAGATTCTTTGTTTCAGTATTAGAAATACGAAAAATTAGACAATCTGTTTTTTCAAATAAGAATTTTTTTTTGTCTATATCAAGCATCGATTATATACACAAGATTCATTCTACATAGCTTGGCTTTGTGTTGGATATTCTTTTGAGTACTTCAGCAGGAATGAGAAGCTATTTAGGTTGCAGTGTGTATAGACCGGGCCATACCATTATGACCCAGTCTATAGGCAATTGCTCATACATTAGGATACGAGCTTTAGTGCTTTAAGAACGATCGCAATCTTTAATAGTCTGCAGTTTTTATAAATCGCATATGAAAATGGACAATTATGGAAATTTGGACAAGATTTTGCCAAGTGTAGTAAAATTTTCTAAAATCCTAAATAAGTCAAATCAGTAACGATCTCTTAAACTTTTTAAGTGGTTGGTAACGCATCAGATTTGTCTTTCTGCAATGAAGTTGTCAGACTAGGAATAATAGTGAAGTTAATTATTTGATACCTATTGGGTGACTAGCAAATCCATTATTCATTTAGTCTAGAATTCAAATTGTCTATACAGCCTATGTTATTAATGATTGTGACCAAGAATATCTAGTTCATTTGTTTCCTATATAAAATGTGAACTTTTGGTAATATTCTAATGCATTCTAGTGCATGTTTTCAGTTATGCAGGTTATCTTGTACATAATGCATTGTGCATAATTGAATTGAATTGTATTGTATTACATGAGTTGTATATTGAACTGTGTTGTACATATGAATTGCATATTGGTTTTTGATATATTGCACTGAATAACGTAAAAATGTAATACAAGACTGGGTGATATCAATCCATATTTATTGATCATCAAGCCCAATCTATAAGGACGATATTTCAGTTTCGGATTCAAACGAGAGGTATAACTTCATGAAAGAAAAGATCAATGTATAAAGTAAAGGCTAATCAGGGTGAGTAAGAAAGATGTACATGGTGTTGAAAAATGTCTGTTTGCATTTGCAGGTTTTCTAAGAATCGTGTCAAAACAGAACAATTTAAAGCTTCGAAGCAATTTTGATTTAAGTTCAAAGTTGCACCTTATCTGTGAGTATAAAGTATGAGGTACGAAATAAGAGCACCCTGCTAGTTTGGTACATGCCATTTTTGCATATCGAGTCACTTATTCATTCCAGAATGAATATCTTCGAAAGAGCAGCAATGAAATCTGACCATTGAAGTTGGAAATCCTTAACTCAACCATAGAAAGGTTTTAAAGGTCCACACTACAAAGCCGGAATTTGTTTCCGGTGACATTTAAGCAATTTGACCGTTTCGTAGATAAACATTTGATATTTAACTTCGTAATTAAGTTTCAATTAAAAGCAAAATCGAACGAAAAGTTCAGTGTGTAGTTTACTTTTCTCTGCTTATCTTAAATTCAGCTGAATGCGTCTTCCAATTAGCTGGTAAAATCCAAAAATCAAATGGCTTTAATTGCAATTTTCTTTTTTCCTTCTGGTCAATGGCAATTTTTTCCAAGTCTTATTAGAATATTATTTTTAAGATCTACAGAACAATAAGTTTGTCTCGAAAATTTACTATTGGAATTCAAGTATGGATTTTATTTTATACTCCAAACAAATTTTGCCTCTCCCTATCTACATGATTTGTGCTTTGATTCATTTTTGTCAGTTTCTGATGTAGATGAAGCTGGTTTTAATTTTAGTGCGGCGAACTATTTTTGGGATTGCTTTTCTTTTAAACGCCTATAATATTTGAGTTCTATTCTTCTTGAATTCAACACGTTCCAATGCTCTATTTTGTGAGCTGCGAGTTATTGTCTGCTTCGTAGATGCCTGTACTTCGCAGATAGTTTACACTTGATGGACATTCCACACCAAAATGCATATTTATTTCTATGCTATTATAGTTTTGGTTGGTTGTATTTTCTGGCGCAAGAGCCATTTTGACTACGCTGAGCCAAACATAAGTTATAGTTTAGAGAAACTTACTAGCATAAAGCAAGTTGTAGTATCCAAGGGATCTGTAACCATGGATATTGTAGAATATGCTGGTTGTTGCTTCATATCTTCAAGGGAATTGCTACCAATCTGACTTCTGGGGAAAGAAAATATCATTAGGATTTAATAAAGGAACCGCTTGATATTAAATTTGATTCATATTTCTACAAGCGGAACTAAATTTAATTTTTCCAAATTAAATTCTTTTGAGAATTATTTCCTATGGTATGAATCATAACATTAATTATGCATAATATTTCGAATTTTAAAAACATAAGCATATTTCATTCCTCAGTTGAAATATAATTAAATATTAAATGAACCCTTATTTAGCCTATCCAATTAAGTGAGCTATAGAAGACTAATGAGATTGAAATTTTTTTGTTCATGCTTTTCCTGGAAAAAGCAGTCCCGCCTTCTAGTGGAGATATCCTTGTAAGAAGCAGTCAAATGAAAGAACCAGCAAGATTGAGATTAACAATCTGAATTCATCAGAAAGCATTTTCAAAAGTGTAAAATTTTAAATGCTAGAACTCGTTTTATGAAAAATCAAAGGACAGCTAGTTAATAATTTCCATTGCTTCTCCTTATTCTCGATGCATTAACTTTTGTAAAGTCATTGAATAACAGTTGTGTAAACCGCTTCTAGAAGTATATCATTGAGAAAATTGATTTCCACAATCATAAAGTAAATATTGCATAATGTTACAGATGGTGTTTTCACAATAGAAATTTGATCTTTGTCCACTTTTAAAGGCTTCCATTCCGAACTAGCTTAAGAAATTGTACGGCTGTTTGGATTACTTCTTTATTGACAATCACTTCTTAATTTACTTTATTAAAAAAATCTTGTGTAGTTTTCATATCTTGTAATATGAAATAAAGTTTCTGCGAATGTTTATTATTTTATTAGCAAACTTCCAGCATTTTTTTGATTTAAAAAAAAATTAAAGCATATTTGCAAGCACTTCGGTGGCAAATTTGAATTGAGCTCTCTTATTCCTAAGATCATTTTAGATCAATTACCACAGAATACTGGAACGTCCGAATTTTGTAGATAAAAATTCTCTATTCCCTGCAAAACCGCAATGACAGTCAATCTTTTAAGAGCTTGTTATACAAGATTTCTTAGAGCTACTAAGCAAAGGTGTAGTTGGACATCTTTCGAGGTTCTTAAGAAAATTCTGTCCCCCGAAATCCACCTGAGCCAGCATCTCTAAGGAATAAAGCACTCCCCACGTAAATTCAACCAATCGCAGTTAACGAATGGAGGGGAGAATTTTTGAGGTGATATTTAGGAGACTCGGGTGAAATGGGCATTAGTGGGTTTTTTTATTGATAGTTAAACCTAGAGCATAATATCTGCGAAAAAAAAATAGCTTCAAATAAAGGTTTTAAATATGTATTCGTTTGAATTTTAGATCTTTCAAAGATTCTTCGTTTTTAGGATTAAATTACTAATTTTAAAGAGACTTCTGCTGCAATTCTGTCTATTCTTTGTTAAAAATTTAGCAATCCACCGATATAAAAATCAATCTTTATTAATGTGATTATTTGCTGTAATCAATTGGTTAGTATGTACGACTTTAGCATTTTCTTTCTGATCAGCACAGTTATACTTTCTCTAACTGAATAGGCGCGTTGGTTTAGCAAAAGAAGCCCTTAAAATGTTACTGCTTGGAATTAGATAATCCAAAAATTCCATTCCACCTGAAGACGAAAATCTTCTTTCCTACCACCTAAACCCTATGTTTAATTGTCGAGAATAATGCATAAGAATGGGTAGAAGAAAAGTAGAAGTAAGAATGGGCGATCTTATGGGTAGTCTAAAGGGATTACAAATTCTCCACCTCCTCCCCTTTGGATTTTATTTCTCCTCTTGAAAATTTTTCATTTCATTTTTTTTTCGTAGAATAACTTAAAAGAATTTAGGTATTCACTGTCTAGATTGCAAAGATTATTCGAACAATTAGATAATGTATGTGATGTAACCAATAATTCAAGTAAAAGTTTACAATAGAAATGAATCGTTTCAAAGCTTAATTGAATTTTAAAAACATTTCTTTGAACAGGAAAACTCAGCCATTTTAAGTAGATATCCCTCTAAGAATCGAAACTAAAGCAACATTTTCCCATTTTTTTTCGGCAGCACTTTTTACTGTTTAAATCCTACAAAAATCCCGAAATTGTGCGCATCCAGTTATCTGCAATCTTGATTAAGTGATTTCTTGGCTAATAGACAATTTATAATTCTTGCATTTGAAAGTTTAATGGTATGTTCCGTTAATTTTTTAAATCAAAATTCGGCTTTCTTATAAAATCGTAGCAATTAAAGATGAATAACCTCTCTTGAATCTAACATAGGCAACTCCGTGCTCTTAAATTAGGGATAAAGTGACGAATAAGATGCATTCCCTTATATAAGAACGAAATTCATCATGCTTTGTCTGGCAAAATTTTCGATCTTCAACTGCGTATTCAAAATTTTAAACAAGTTTATTGAAAATGCCGAACAATTCGTTAAATTTCTTAAATTATTTCGGTTTTAAAGCCTAAAATAAATTTTATACAAGGACTTTTAAAAGAATTTTATTCGCTTTGAATATGAAATTATTCATCTTGAAACAAGAAATTTTAAATATTTTTTGTGGCAAATATTTCCAATTAATTTCACCAGAAATGTTTTTAATAGTTATACTTTAATCTTGGTTGTAGAAAGAATTATATTAATGCTGTACCAATAAGAACTGAAAGCTTAAAACCAAATGTCATGTCTGTTATTTAATCTGAACTTACGCGTCTCATTAATGCGGGAATATTTATATACCCGATTACTTTTAAACAAGTTTGGCATAAAACTTTTCGGCACCGATATTTTTGGATTAATTGACACTTTAGATTATTCAATTACTCTCGGTTGTAAAATATCTATCAATCAGCCTACATCTTAATCGGTATTAAAGATTAGGGGGGAAAATGACCCTAGCACCTAATCTCAAACTGAAATTCATTGATATGAACCCGATATTAAAGCGTAAAAATATCTTAGTGAGTGCTAAAGTGATTTTAATGTTTTTCCATATAGAAAAAGAAATTGATGCTTTCCATTAATTTCCGGTTCATCAGAAGTTGCCGAGAAGCTTTGCTAGCGAGCCAATCGGTAACTTTCTGCTTTTTAAGGAGGGATGTTTTGATCATGATGCCTGATCACCATCATAATCGAAACTTCTCACAGCAAGCGATGGGAATTTTTCAAATTTTTTTTGTATGAGAATTTTCAAAGGAATTAAAAAAAACATTTGGGACTTGTAGATATGTTAGCATCCATTGATTGCAACGCTTTAGGGAACTTTTCTTGCTTTTATGTTGCCAAGCATCTTGCCGAATTTACTACCATTTTTTAAATTCTAAAACTTAGAAATCTAATTAAAGAACTTAAAATAAGGTGTCGATATTTTTTCAATAAAGTAGCTAGCGAAACTACGTTTCTAATATTTTTAGTAATTTGCGTAGTTTTAAACCAAACTGATTTTAAAGGAAGTTTAAGAACTGAATTGTAGTTGGATTTTGAAACTGTCTGCAAGCAATAGTAATTAAGTAAAATTTGGATGACTTTGCAGAACAATTCTGGTTTATTATTGATTAGTTGCATAATCTTAATGTTAATTTATTTTAAAATTGATCTAAAATTTATTCAAATTATTACTAAGGTAATATATTATCTTGAAGATCAGTTTTATAGTTAAAATCCTCTAATAACGGAATGGTTTTCTCGGCAAATAAATATTAGATAAATAATCAACTGAAACAACGCATGCCATAATTATATTGTCAAATTAGCGATTCGGATTTTATACGTTCGATGAAATTGACTAAGCGGGTAATAGCAAAGGCAAAATTGGCAGAGTATTATATATTTTAATTCTCAGGAGGAATGCTTCGTCATATTCATCAGAAAATGGTCCCGATGTTTCATCTGTTAGGAATTGTATGTCGCGCGTTCAAATTGTACTTAACTGGATGTGTTACAACTCTTTACATTGAGGTTGAATTGATGAGCGGCGTTTAGTAATTACAAGTTTTCATATCGGCAATAATTTATGGAGAAGTTTCAAAAGATGGATATTAAGTTTGCATATAATTTGTTCATAAACTACGGAAACTGAATAACTTTGAGGGGGGGGGCTTTCTCCTTTGCTCATGAACATTTTCCAAATATTCGAAATATTCAAGCTTGATAGTCGTGTGCTGAAAGTGAAGCCTTTTTCCAATAATGTTTGCATATAGATTTGGGAAGTTACTGGAAAAAAACGACCCCGAATTTAGATACATAAATTTAAGTTTTCAGAGTAATTTTATTACTTCCATAGGAGACTGAGTAATTTGAGATAAACAACCGGACAAGTGCATAACTGCTTGCCGTAAGTATTGAATCCTATATTAAAGAAATTCTTTCATAGTTAATATTTAAAACTAGAAACCACCGGCTTGTTTTACCTCAAGTTCAATCGTTTAAAAGTAATTACCTCAAGAACAATCAACATTTTAATTTTTTAAAAATATTTCAAGTTTAAACTTTATTTTACTTTCATTTTTTTCCTCAGCAGTATTTAAGTAATTTCATTATGCAAGTAATTTTATGAATCTGAAATTTGTATAACATACATCAAATACAATTGTTTAAATGTGATATATTTCTATTAAGGTCTTCAATCTAAATGTATTATTACGAATGTATTATTCTAAAGCTTGTTTAGATGCTTTAATTCTAGTAGAAGGATGCTAGCAAAACATTTTCTAAATACTTTCTGCATGTGGACTTAGTGCCATAATGGAATCGCCATTCATTAATATTGATCTCTTGTAGTAAATGTCAATTCAGATACTAAATTCGTTATTTAAAATTTAATTGTCTATTTAAACTTTTAAAATCATTCTTAGCTAGACTTCATGTAGGTTTAAAATTTTCGAATAGATTCATCAAAGGTTTATTTTTGTTAATAATTAGCTCAGACTTCCACTTATGGTTTTATTTTAATTTATAATGTAGAAATTATAAAAATTTGCAGAATTTAAAAATATGCAATTTTAAAAAATATTAACTCAAAGCATTAAATTTCGGAAGAAGCTTCTTAAACTCGGCGCATTTGTAATCCAATAAAATTCGCGCTTTCTTAAATTTCGTATGACCGCTCTTTTGTATTCCAGTGGAAACTTCATAGAATGAAACTCGGGTTTCTAATTACTTTATCCACATAAAGTAGAAACTGAATTAAAATATAATCTGCTTAAATAAAGTTCTAATTTTGACTTAACGATAGTTCCATTTGCAATTTTTCTTTTTATTAAACAGAAAGATTTGGAGCTTTATTGTTGGCATTTATGTTACTAAAACCTAACACTGGTTAATTAACGTTATGCTTTGGCGGTTAAGCGGAAAATAACCGATTAATTTTGCTAGCGAATTAATCGGTAGCTTTTCATTTGAAGTGTGAGGATAGCAAGGCATTTTGATAATGTCTGGCCAGCATTATCAAAATGTTTTGGATGAAATAATTAAGCATAATTGTAATTTCACTTAAGATTAGAAATTTTTACAATTTCTTTAATTGTAGCTCTATTAAGCACGATTACGTTAATATTGTAATTAAATAAGATGTAAATATTTCATCTCTTAATCCAATAATTTTTAGCCTAGAAATTAACTTAAAAGGATTTTCTAGATTATATAAATCTTTTTAAATACATCTGATTATTTGAATTTGAAAGCGGTCTCCAAAAACATTTGATAATGAAACTTTGGTTTTCATTGTTAGTAATCTGTTGCCTTTTTAATTCTTGGAATACAAAAGAAACGATCAGATTAAATTTTTTTGAGTAAACTAATGAATTAATGTATACGAATTAAACCTGCTTTATTTCTAAAAAAAATAAAAGCTTTTACCGCTGTGGGATGTCCTTTTTTAAAACCTGAACATTTTATAATTTTTTATGTTGTTGGAAAGGAGAATATCTGAGCTTAACATTTCAAGCAAAAATTGCATTATCTGCTTTTCTTCCGAATTCTTCCTTACGGTATTCTCCAAATTTGTAGGTTGAATCTCTCCTTATGCTCTTTTTAGAAGCTAAGATTTTAATTCTTCTCCTTATTAATATAAGATTTTATTTACCGTGATGTTGGCTGGCCGTTGCGACTATATTGACGAAAAATTTATTCTTTAAGACTTAATTATTTTCCAACTTGCTCTTGTATTCAACAGCATACATCTCGCTTGTAATATAAATTTTTGAACCCCTGGAAGCCTTGTGAATCTCTTTTGAAATAAATCTATTTACCTGCTTTGTTAGCGATACTTTAGATTAGGTTGTACTTAGGAAAATTAGTTAATGCTTGAAATAGAGGAAAGGATTTTCAGGCGCTAGTGAAATGGATACAATCCATTGACTATAGTCAAAAGCATTTTATAATTAGATAGTTAAAACTTCAAATATGTTTATTCAGATCTCTAAGATTAGCTTTTATTCAAACATAATTTTTAATTTTTATCAGTGATTTAAAGAGTGAAGAAAAACATTTGTTAAAAGTTGCATGTGGTACTAAAGGAATGACATTTAAGGAATTCCGGAAACGACACTTTTTTGTGAGATAATGAATAAAGTTCTTTGTTTTACAATACGCTTAAGTATAAAACATTAGCATAACCAGTTTATTTTTGAGTAAATATGAGTCGTCTTTATATCTTGTATGTCTTGCAATTGCACTTAACCTAGTTCTCTTACGACCTGAAACGTATTGTATTTCTGATTAAGGAGAAAGAACTATGAAAGCGAAAGTTTTCAATGAAACATTTCATAAATTATCTCTCACCCTTGTCACCCTCATCCGAATTTCTTTTTATTTTCCATTTTTATTTCAAAGTAAGAAACAAACATAATCCAATAAATTGTACCTTAATTATCCTAAATACGTAGGGATTAGAATAAATTTTAAAATTTTGTTCAATTATTTTCTCGAATATTTATATTCATCTAAATGTTTGTGAAATTATATTAGCAAATAAAGTGCTTAAACTTTATTTAAATAGAAGCATCCATTTGATATTAAATGCCTCTTTCAAAAATAAGACGAATAGTACTGAAATCCAAATCTGAAATTTTTAATACAAAATCGTCCCATATTTTAGCGATAAATCCATGGATATTTCTCACAGTCTACTTTCCTCCGTGAACTCCATAATGGAGAATGCAGTTTGGATTCGAATTCTTTATATCCAAGGAAAAGCCGAAATAGATAATGTTAGAACGGGAATGAAAATGTCAAATTTAAGATGTCAGTTTTTTACTTTGCTTGCAGCAAAATGCTTAAGAAATAGGTATAAAATGCTCGCTTGACTGTGTTGGTGCCAGTTACTAATTGGCAATAAAACAAATTTGAGAATAGTTTAGGGAATTAGACTAAACCCCAATAACATGGTAATAATGCAATCCCTTATGTTATTTAAATCGGCAAAAATGAAACCCTTTTCCATTCTGCGTAGTGGTTAAAAATCAAGAAAAGATTGATGCTATAATTTGTCAAATATTTAGGATTTTCGAGATAGAAAATTTGCACGTATATGCACAGAATGTACAAATAAAGCGTGATTTTTATGCACTTTTTAAAAGCCTATAGCTAATTTAAAGTTCTGTCAATTCTCAGTCATATTTCGGATGTTCCAGAGGGTCGAAGAAAACAATTGCAGTTTTTCAATGATGTCCAATCGCTGTTTTGTAACCCAAGTAAAAAACGATAACTTAAACTACGTTTTATAAAGACTATTCAGTTATTTTGAAGAAAACAAAAGATGAGATCTATTGAAGAATTCACCTTCATCATACTAGGAGATAAAATTTTAGAATTGTGTGTCTTATAAAGGTTGATGGATATAGCTTTTTCAAAACCATTCTTGTATGAGATTCGATACTCTTCAGATTCTAAGATAGTATGAAGAAGCATTCAGGGCTATAGTGAAGCGTTCCAAAATTTCCATTTTAAAAATCATTACGTGGCAGATTTTTTGAAGTAGGAGGGAAAAATTATACTCAATGTCCTGCATAATTCATTGAATAAAAACCGATTTTTGATACTATCGAAAGTTCGGCGATCATTCCAGTACGTCATTTGTATTGCATTATTCTTCAGTTTTGATAAAGGACCTAGAATTTAATGTAGTGGGATACTACATAGTCTGCTTCATTTGACCGATAAGTTTCCTTGTTTGTAGTATTTCCCCCATCATATGTTTTTCCTATGTAAAGTTTATAGACATTTAGGATGATATGAGAATTTCTGACCTATTAGGATTCTTTGGATTTGCAGCCAAAATGCTAACCTAACTTTCCACTTCAATTACTGTCATTTTATTTTGTGTTACGTACATTGACAGCTTTTACCAAGGTTTTTAATCCTATGTTCGCCGTATTATTAAGTGGAACAAATCCTTGGCGTGTGTGTTCTCCATTACACAGCTGCTACCACACTTAACGGTTTTTGAGCATCTGTGCTGGTTTCTCAAGAAATCTTGGACAGTTCTTGCAACATTTTCAAAAAAAGATTTTGGTTGAATTTTGATAGTCGAGTGGTAAAATGGTTAAATAATTGACTTGGTTTGATATATCCAGAGATATTTTCCCTATCATTTGGCTTAATTATTGTTGCACTTGACGCAAGTAGTGTTTAAATGACATATTGGGTGGGCTCCATACTAGAGTTGCAGATGCAAAGTTAAAATTTCAAGTATTATCTGGCGAACTGCTTTAGACATTTTGATATGTACTAATTGATTGAAAGGATAACCAATATCTAGATTGATGAAGGTTGGACTCTTTTTGGATGGGTGATCCTCACCCCTGTTCCATATACAAACAGCATTTCGTGTATAGCTTTATATAGAATCCGTCTCTATTTTTGGATGATGAGCCGATTGATTTGGATGGAATTTGGATTAGTTGCCTGATGTTTCCAATGTGGTCTATTCAGTGAAGTTGAATTATGTTGGTATTTTTGGATAAGAGTTTGCTCGCTTTTCAAATCCTGTGATGTACTCTTAATTTTAATGGGCAGAGAAAATATATTAAGCCAAAAAATGCTGATAAAGTATGGGAATACATTATAAAGTATGGGAACGAAGAGGATATACTTTTATATTTTATTACTCTAAATGCCACCTTTTTATAAATCCAGATTAATTATGGGCTGCGTATAAACTTTACACGGATAATAAAATTACCATAATAAAATATTGGAAGCAATTGTATCCTGTTGAACACAATTGCTACTAGAACTGACTGTCAGCATACATCAATACTTTGAAAGAGACGACTCGTGTGTGAAAGGCAGATTCTATGGATGAAACAAGTGAAGATCACCGACTTCGTATTTCCCTTCATACTAAATTTACACGGCTGTTATTCGCACTCATAAATACCTAAAATTGAAATTCCTCAAGTTGAGAGCATGAAATTGTGTGCAAAAGCTTTAAATTCAATTTTTTAAAAGCAAGCAAATAGAGCATTTGGAAACTTCAAATTGATATTTTTGCATGTCTGTTAGGCTTCACCCAAATGAAAGCTTACTGTGTACCTCACAAGAGTGCTTGAGCCACCTGGGTGCCCTTCTATCCTTTTCCTTTGTCTCTTCTGTTCATATAACTTCGAAAGTAATTACAGCAGAGATGTTAACTCTGTAGACAGCGAGGCTCAAAGAATTTCTAATATGAAGTCTATATATTATTGAAATGAACTTTGAAGTGACATTTAAAATTCAGCACAAAGTCTTTAATTTCAATCTCCACCTCTAAAACGTCATTGTAACAAATGCTTGTGGGTGATTTGGAGTGCGATTCTCATGCATAGCGGATGAACATGGCTGTATATTTCGGAGTTAATTTGAGAGCGTCTTTTTAATTGCTGTTTTTTATTTATGGCTTATCTTTGAATATGAAATCTAGAAATGGAATGGAATGGAAGGTAGAAACTCTTGACACTGCACTTCAACTTGGGTTAAAGCTGAATGATTCGATCATATCGGTGTTCAGTTATTTGTTGAACAATCTATATCTAATTCTGCAAATTTTTCACCGTTACGATATTTAAAATATCAATTATGATTTCTTAAGCTCAGTTTCTTAAAGAACCCTAGTTTTTTTTTGTGATTGGATCCTGGCTTTGCTTTCTTTTTAACGGTAAGTCTTATTTCTTAATTGGTTCTTCTCTGAGTTAAATGCTTTATTTATCTGACTCTGTTGAAGAGGCAAGAGATGGTTTTTGTAATACCTAACGGTTGATGCACTATTTAAAAAAATATTTTATTCTTAAAAGCAGAATTTCAGAACAATAAATACAATAATTTCTTTATTCGAAAACTGAAACTTTCCCTCAGCATATCCCTTCTCATATCAATAAATATTTAAAATGCAGATTTTCTGGTGAAACTATACGGCGAATCTTTATTTTGTAAATATGGAAGTGAAATGCCAAAACAAATTCTATTTCCAGGTAATGAAAATAATCTGGTACAAGTGTCTGCCTTGAACTTAAATAAACCTAAAATTCATTCGTTTGAGACAAATTTCTTGAGTAATTTTACTTGGATTTTATATATTTGACTTATTTTATATATCCGAGGCATACGATTCGAGCATTAACAGCCGCTATAAACAGGAACAATTTGAAGGTAATCATTCAACTCGAGTTCTAAAAATAATTCCTATTCACAAAATACATTAACAAATCTAAATGCATTGCCTGAAACTTGTATTCCAAGCCACATTTTCCTATGTTCATGCGACAGTCTCCAGATGGCTCGTTAATAGCTGATTATCGGTATTATTTGACATTCTATCAAAACATTTGTGATGTGGAAAATGATAATCAGATTCCAGTTATGGAAGACTTCGTATTCCAACAACCTTCTGTCTATATCAAACCTGACAGGATCTTCACATGAGCTCTAGAAATCGAGGTGATGCAATGTGGCGTGGTGTTAAGATGTTAATTAATGGTGAGAAGAAAGGCAGAATGAGTTTTGGTCAGTCACTGGTTAAACAAGTACTATTGTGAATCTTGAGTCTTTTTATTCGGCTAATTATCAGTATAGTGTGGATACATTTGATTCCTGTATGCGGTAAAAGTAACTTTCTTTTGAATATCCCTTTTATTCTCTAGAAACTTCCAGATACTATAAACCTTTGCGGATGAATTGCATCTGAATGTTTTTCATGAATAAGTGTTGTCCTCTGAGAAAATCGACTGTTAAGAACTTTGTGAGGAAAATATCTGTTTTTAGATTCTATTCGACTGGTAGAAACTGTATTGGGATTAACTCAATTTGTCGAACAAACTCGCCTTTGCTCCTGAATGACATGCTTTGGAAATTTTGCTTCTTAATGAATGGTGAGTTGCTTTAAGTGTTTAAAAAAATTATACTAACCATCTATAGAAGTCTTGAGAAATAGTGGGCTATGGATGCGGATTGGTTTATAAACAAAGCCGACATCCAAAACAATTCAAGATCCACATATAGATAATTTATATAAAATGTTTCACCCAGTCTTGTACTAAGTATCTATGCTATAACTGATACTGAAGTTCATGTTTTCTTGAAATTAAGCTTTCTTTTTGGTTCTGAGAATTTCATATAAAGGATGAACTGCTTGTAACAAATTGCAATTCTTGAAGAGGAATTTCTTGATTAACTTCTAGACATTTTGTCAACTTCTATAGAATGTTGTGCGAAGTTGTTGTCAATGATAGTTAATATAAGAAACTATTTTATGTTCTTTCCTTTCCAAAATATTAAATATGTGCCAATGATACCTTTTTATTCTTTTTAAAACATTACAGGAGAAATTAAATGTCATTTATCATTTCTTATAACTCATTCTTACTGTTGCTAGTAATGAAATCAAATTTCTGCAATGTGTGGAAGCAGAAAAACTTCATTGTATATAAAATTTTCGAAGTACTATTTGCAATTTAATATATTATCTATAATAGCACATGTTATGGAATGATAAATTAGATCTTATAGCAATGGGATTAATATAAATGAAATTGAATTGCACATAAGTTATCTTATATGCTTCGAATAAATATTTTTATACCTTAACAATTCTGTTTATTGTTGTACTTCGATTTTAGGCAGTAATTTATTAGATGATACTGTTGTATTTTGATGTGTCTATCTTGCAAAAGGACTCCAGTTTTCATGTGTATGGATTTTATTGTAATAGAAAAGTATTTGCAAGAGGGATTGTTCAGGAAATCTCTATGGTTACGTTGGTTGATTCGCAAATTTAATCAAACGAGCCAAGAAAAAAATGTTGACTTATTAAAGAATAAACATTTAGGATTTTTTTAAAAATTAAAATGACTCGGCTTGTTCATAGCAAAAGGAGAAATATCGAGACAAAACTTGAAATTTGCATTGAAAGTTAAAAAATGAATTTAAGTGGCGAAATTTTAATTCTTTAAAACTATTTCCTTATCAAAAGTATGAACTATTAAATTCGTTCATGTGAAGCTCGAGACGAAAAAGTAGAAATTTTTATTTAAATGCATATTTTATTGTAAAAATTTCCTTTCACATAGCTAAAATGGTTTCCTTATGTGAATTCAATATATATTAGGAGTAATAAGAAATATTCATATATCATCGAAAATTATTGCATTTATTCATATCTATTTTTTAAAGATAAGGCAAGTGAAATGCTTTGAAACAATTTTTGAAATAAATATTTTTGCTATCTTAAATTTTCTTGAAATTTTTCAAGAAAACTAAATTTTTAGTACATTTATTTTTTTGTAACTTCTGTATTAAGTTTTGTTATAATACTACTCATTTAATGTAAATTTCTTTAAAAATGTATTTGAGGTTTAATGACACGATTCTTCAAAGAAATAATTCTAGAATGCAATATCTTACAGATAATCATTGATTATAATTTTTAATTTTTATGTTACTTTCCTGTAAAGAATACTGCTTAATACAAGATATATTTGAGGATTGAAGTGTACTGTTTCATTGACACCATTTTTATTTTAATTGTAAAAACTATGTTTACAGAAATTATAGATGTATCATTTAACAATTTTGTAGTGAACCATTTTATTGTATCAATATGCAATGTTCCTGAAGCTATATTAGTATTTATTACTTGAAATGTCCTAACAATCATAATATATAATATAAATATTTGTAATTTCTTTTATAATTAATAAAGTGTTTGGTTTTAATTCATACCCATTTGTCTTGATTTCATTGGATTTGCGTAAGTTTATTTAAAATTTGAGAATTAAATAGTTCAGGAAATGAAACCTTCGGAATATTATCTACCGGCATAAATGTACAATTAAATTCAATTCGTTATAAAGTTTCAATATGCAGACATCACGATAAATTGTGCAAAACAATTCAGAGATCTGACATGTATCAATGAAAATCCGATATTAAGTTTAGTGATTAAAGATTAGTGTCTAATAGAGGAAATATTTAGAAGTGTTTATTGGCCTGCCAATTTACGTTATAAAGTTAATGACTAAATAATAAGATTTATTGAAAAGGGCTGAAACAATTTCCTTTAAATACAATTGATCAACAATTGGGAAATGTTCTGGAAAATAACTTGGAAGTTTCAAATTGTTTACTACTTAAAAATTGCCCTCTATAATTTGTCACATAGCTTACATCCTCGAGTTCATTTTATTTCCTATAAAGAAGCGCATATTGTTAACCATTGGTATGGTTTAATAACAACAAGCAAAGTGTGAATATAACTATCTAATATTACTGATTCCGCATTTCAGTAGAATAGGCCATACAATCTTTTTCTTTGTGTAGAATGAAGGAACAGAAGGTTCACAGAATGCTTAAACTTGCCCGCATTTTACATCTCGTCGAATGACTGAAAAATTTTGAAGTTTCCGTTTGGCTCAGCGAGTTGATTTATGTGGTCTATGAGTGAAACTTACCGATGCAAAGCATATTGCTTATTCTTTCTTTCATCTGAGTAAAGCTAGTCGCTTTGGTCAATAACTATATAAACGAAAGTCTTTGACAAAGAAGCTTGAAAAGTGCATGCAAAAGAAACTTAATCTTTTGTAACGCTAGTGAATTATTTTTGATGTACCTAAATTCGTATAGCAACCCAATAAATATTTAAAAATTGAAATTATTTACTAATATACTTGATAAATTCTTGCATGCAAATTTTAATTTTGATAGTTCGAAGAGACTTCTTACAAAGTAAAAATAAGTGGCCTTTAAAGGTTTCAAGTTTCTGAAGTATTGCAAAAATAATAGAATTGTCATAATAAAATGCACTATGGTAATGAAGAAATTCAACAGCTTTTGAATTGGAGACAAATATTCAGGAATAAGTAATATTATTTGCAGTTAAATAATCCAGGGATTTAAATGATCGACTTTCTTGGTTATACTGGAAAGGGAGGTTTTTTCTCCAATCTGAATATAAAATCTTCGTTTTAACAAATACACTTGTATGAAAACTCAAGGGAAATTATCCGATTTAACGGTGAAAACATACAATTGAGTAGCTGATTATACGTAATAAATATTTTCTTCTCAATTAATACGTATGAATTCAAAATAATTGGATGTTTTGGATTTTCTTATTACCTTAAAAATATATGACCAAAATCGGGTATAAAGGCAAGTTTATAGGGGTGGGCTTGTATTCTGGCTTCCGATATTAGGTTAAAAATTTATCTTCCAAAGTAGCGGTTATATTTAAGACTACTACAGATTTCCTTGTAGAAGCACTCGAATACTTCTACTTTAAAACTTCCTTTCTATTTCCACTCAAAGAAGTCTACTTTTTGTAATACTCATGCTTTCCTCTTAGTCTAATAATTTGGACTTTGGCAATTTTGGATGAATATTTGAAATTTGTCTTCTATATGCTACATGAGTAATTTTTTATCTAGTGGCTATGGTGATATTATCTTTAAATGTAAACGAATTTATTTATAATAACGTATTTCTTAAATTTTTTAAGGAGTTATAAGCTTATTTCGTGAAACTAAAAAAAAGTTAATATATGCCAAACGGCTACATGACGAATTGAACTAGATCCCAACAACACAAATCACAATATAATTGTGCAGTAAAATTAAAATAACTTGAATAAATAATTGTTTTTCAGACAAAATACATTTATCACTTTTGCCAAAACACGATCGAAAATTATTCATTCGATCATTACCCATTATCCTCTACTTTTAAAAGAAAGGTTACCCATCTGAAACAGAATAACTAGGAGAAAATCCGCCAGAGATCTATTGGATAACAATCGCCCATCTACTTAAGCTTCAATCGGCTTAAAATGACGTTAAAGGAAAAGTGCTGTTTTGTTCTCGGATAATTCCATTTCCCCTTTGTTTCTCAATTATTCAAATGCCAGAGTATACTCTTCCAATGATTTATTAATTAGTGCGGATACGCCTTGTTCGTCCTCCGCCGGTCGCAATAGGGAAAGGCGTGTTTGGATATGAACACCTACTAAGCCCCTTTAAGCTTTGACGAAAATAATTAGCCGCCAATGTATTGTTTGATTTCGAAAGTAGACGGCAAATAAATGTGGGCTTGCTGAAAAACATTGATTTATGTCGAGCAGCACTTGGAGAACATGCACTTGATTTATGCACTAAGGAGGGACATTTAAATGTACGCTGTAGTGAAAATAAAATGGATGTTGTTTTGATTCTCAAAGGTTAGAAGAAGTCAATACTCGATTACTGGTGTTATCGGTGATGAATATTTTAAGAAATATTGCTTGTTTCTGTAGATCCAATTAGATTGTGAAAAATTGAATATAATACCGATTTGTGCCTCATATCAAATATAATTCAGAATCATGCATGAAATTTTCCATACTAGCACAATCAAAGGGGTTCCTTCGTAAAAAGATTTAAATCATATTAATTCATGATTGCCTCTCAACATGCTTTTTAAATTTATTTTTTAGATCTTAAAAAAGGATGAAAACTGATTCATTATAATAATTCTCTTATCTTATATTTGTTACAATCGAAATTTACGTTTCAGTGGTTTATTTGCTTCATTGGCCCAAAATTTTAATTAGTGCATACAGAAATTCTCAGAGGACTTTAAAAATGAAGATGGCTTGTGCCTTTTTGTTTTCAAAGAAGATTTAAAAACAAAATTCTTCAACAGTTTTATACCACCATCAGATTTCTTTTAACCCAGAAAACTAAATTTATGAAAACTTTCCTCCAAATTACGTTCCAATGCAAAGTCACGCCTTAGTCAACTACCTCTCAGAAAGTATAATGGTTATAAGATACTGCACAAAATTTAAAATATTATGTATCACAAAAATATTTTAACTATGCCATAGCGTGTCATGCATCTTTCTTGTGGAAATTAAGATTAGATAATTGCATTATAAAGCAAGAATCCAAGAAATTTGAATTATTAGGTAATTACCTTAGGCAATCTGAATACTTATTTCCTAAATTGCAGTTTTGGTGCAAATATTTCATAAATAATTGGTTGTAGAAGTGTTTTGCATTTTGGAGAACCGAATAGCAGGATATCGTATTAAAACTTGAATTTGAATAACTTATAAAGTCAGAATATGAGTTAATTCGTCTGTTTTGTGATTAAAAAATACATCTGTTTTCTTGAAAAAACATAAAATTGATTCGATGTAGTTATTTTCTTGTGCAATTTTTGTTGTCACTGAAACTTCCTTTGAACATGTTTGAATGCTTCATACAACTTGTTTACGCATAGGTCAATGCGCATTGTTTACGCATTGTCAAATGAAACAATTCAGAAGAAATGTCGAAGGAGACAATTGAATTGGCACTGCTTTTATATCTCTGTTCCATTAAGATCCAGAAAGGAAGATTTAATATTAAGTACAGATAAAATGTTGAAAAGTCACTTTAGTTAATTCTGATGTCATGCGCTAGATAATCTTCCAACTAAAAGTGTGTTAGAATCAGTTAAATTTAATTTCTTTTGCTAAAAGAAATCCCATCCTTTATATTTCATTTTATAAATATTTACTAACAACTCAACGGCTGATTAATCACATGAAATATTTTTTATCGTGTATTTTATGGCTTCTATTCAATTAAACCTTCATCTTTCACTTTCAAACTACTAAATGTCAAATTAAACTTTTCGTAATTGTTGCTTAAAATTCATTGCTAAACTGTTGAACATTTCCCATTGCCAATTCTCTTTTAGCTTAACTTGAAATTTCGGTTGAACACTGAGAAATATCGACGCACATCAGATGTACATTTTGTGAACTACATTTCGACCGGGGTAAAACTGAACTGGATAATTAAATAGGAAATTGTCTTTATATCAAATTTGGCAACTAGACAAGGTATTATTATTTCTTCATGTAAATTCTTATTCAGATATATTAATCGAATCTTATCAGATATATTAAAAACTAATTAATATTTTATGCAAACGCATTCTTATTTTTGTGTTGTATTCTTATAGTTGAAATGTGCATTCTGAGTAACTAGTTCTAAAATTTCCCTACTCTTTTAACGATTCTCGAATGCGAGGAAACTCACCATTTGTTGTCTTGGTCCAATGGAAATTTTAATTTTATAACGCAAGAAAGTAATGATTCAACATTTATTTAGTTTTTGATTTTTGTCAATATATATTAATAATTTCTTGCTTAAAGCTAATATATTTTTAGACTTTCAAGTTGCTTTTGTATTTATTTTGTTGACGAATGCACTTGAGTACAGTGTAAAAAATTGGCTTTACTAGTACGTAATAGTGTAAGTAGTATTATCAGTAAAATTGTAATCATTGTAAAAATACTTTTTAAGCCCATATATGTTGAATATAAATGATAATCTTAAAACTGATACAATTACACAATTTTTGTTGCCGAATTCACTTTTGGAAATTAAAACAAATGTGACTAACGCTACTGTTACTTGATCGTGTTCACATAAAAAGAAATACATGGAGGTCATTGCGATCAATCATATCGTGGAATTGGAAATTTATACTGCAAATTAAGAAGAGTAATTTTGGCATTTCTATATTTATATTTTATATTTGTTTAAAGTAATCTCCAGTATTGCCTTGAAATAATCAGCTGCTCAGGAATTCATAATTAAATGTTAAATTTTTTTAAAGTGTAATCGAAAGCCACTCTTCATATAAGTAATTGGAAGAGAAATTGAAGGGAATTCAAGAAAGAGGACTTCAAATGCAGGATTTCTAATCAGAAAAGGAACAAATACACTTAAGTTAACAATTATTTTTTGGTATAAATTGAAATTTCATAAAAGAAGAAAATTACTCTATAGAAAATGAATGTTAAGATGACCTAAAATTAGAAAACAAATTAATTCACTCATACTAGCAATCAGGATCAGTTATCGCAAAGTAAATTTAAATCTTCAAAGAAAATGGCTACAACAGAAAAACAAAATGTAATAAAAACTGATAATGAAAATTCTCTTTTCCTTTGAAACTATTATGAATTTTACACATTTCCTAGATTATTAGGGAAAATTTAAAAGAGCATGGATAAACGTACTTAAGTAGGACATTTGTTTTATCGAA
>JAPMOR010104932.1:40974-130172 GCA_026543865.1 Argiope aurantia
TATTGTTATGCGTAACAAGTATTTCACACATGGTTGGAAGAAAAGTTATAGAAACTCTGACAAATAGATAGTTGACGATGTCAGAAAACGGAGTAACCTTTTCGAACTTTAAACGTCGATAGATTTCAAGAGGAGATGCTTCGCAGGAAATATTAATGTTGGTTAGACCTTCAATGATTTATTCGCAGCATGTTTTCCATTCCATCTGTGGAAGTTGATGACACCACTGAAAAGAAATAAAGCAGCTTACATCAGCGAATATAAAATAACGTCTTCCTCAGTACGTGAGCAGTTACTTGTACAATAAACAATCTCGTACAGAAAAGTTAAAAAAAATCATACATTTTTTATTGTGAGTTGGAAGAAGCAATGAGAATGCAGATAATTAATTGGGAAGTAAAATAAATACTATATATATATGTATATGTAATATTTTTTTCAATTTCTTACTTTCTTGTTACATCTTACTTTTTACTTTCAATTTATTTAAGAAATGGAAAAATTCATAAAAAATTAGTTTGGATTATTTGGAGACTTTTTGCTAATTTTTTTCTTTATAAACATAGTTATGATGTATACTAAAAAATTATCTCTTTTTATATTCTAAGAAACATAAAACTTTTCTCCTTCTGCAGAACGCAAGTTGCGTAAGCTTGAATATTCTTTTCAAAAATCTATAGTTATAGGTTTTTGATCCCCTATTAACGCTTTTTATTCAACCTGTATCTTTCGTATAAATATGAATTTTTTATTCGATTTTTCATACCTTTCCTGGTGATAATACTTTGAAATTTTGTGCACTTGTGCGTTCTTGATGGCAATGCATATTATATATATTTCAGAGTTTAAAATAGGTTAATCGATTAATTTATTTAAATTTTGATTCATAACCACTTTAGACTTAGAATTAGCGAAAAGATTGATTTCAAAATACTATAATATTTATTATAAAGAATTAAAAATTAAAGATCATAGAACAGAAAATAATATTTTTAAGTGATTTTTTTTCTATAAATTAATAAAAATGATTAATAATTTATAAAAAAATAATTAAATAAATAAATTATAAAAAATATTCCGCCTCGCTATTTCCTTTTTGGTTGGAATTTCCTTTTATTTAAAAAAATATTTTATTAGTTTGATTATTTATCACCTAACGTAGAAAAGGGCTTTAAATATTTTGCTTATATAATCTGAAATTTTTCATTTTATATACTCTGGTGATTTGCCCAGAAATTTATCATTTGATCGTTTTGTGAAGGTATATACAGATTCAATGCATCAAATCATTTCTTAAGCCAATCTGGAAATACAATTATCTTTATTTTATTCAAATTATGCAGTAAAGTGCAAACCGTTTGGAAAAGCAATACCAAAAGCCAAATTATTTCTATGCCATTATATAAAAAGTGTATAATACATTTGTGTTATCTTTTCCATCATGTAAGAAGGAGGGCATGTTATGGGAAAAACATCCAAAAAAACAAACAGTGAAAGTGCGAATTTAACTAAAATATTAAAAATAAACTATGAACATTTAAATGAGCACTAAAATAAAAGGAGCAAAAAATACAGTATTATATCCAAAATAATTGAAAAATTAATTTTGATTTTTAAAATTAATTTTATTATTTCATTGCAGCAATAAAAGGTAATTTATGTTGAAATGGTTTATACAAATGATAATTAACATTTAAAAAATAAATCAGACAGATTTTAAAAAATCCAGTGAAGTGTGAATTTGAAAATGAACTACATTAGAACAAAATGCATTGGAATTTTATGACATTAAAATTAGCTAATTTTTAATAAAAGAGCACGATAAAAATATTATGACAGATTTTCAATTATTTTTAAACTATTCAGAATTTACAAAAAGATTATAATTATGTTGACTGCCAACCTCCTTTATATTTATATAGAAATAATGTATATAAATCTATATCTAGTACTTATTCTTTATCAATCACATGGTAAAATCATTCTTACTTTTTATTCAAGAATTTCATCAAAGGTAAAGAGATATGAATGAATGATGGGCAAATAATTCAGCAATGAAAAATAGATAGCTGAAATAGATTCTGTACAGTATAATTAGCCGTTTTTTATCGAATAATGTAAAAATTATTGAATGGTTGTCGTATTATAATGTGAAAGAGGGTTTTTTTATTTCGAAATATTAATATGTTTGTATCACTTATTTTAATAAATCTATGCTACTTCATTATTGGAGATATCAGAATAGCGCCAATTTTCTCAGCAAATGGATATAATGTGTTTATTTGTTATCTTTTTTTCGAAGAGTAAAACTTCAGGTTAAGTATAAAAAGTTTTTCTTATAATGAATAGACAATTTAAAAATGGAGATAAAAAATAAGATGGAGATTTGAAGCAACATTAAGCAAGTTATTATGACTATTATGTTAGAATCATTCAAATTTTTTACACCATTAAAAAATTGTAGCATGCACCATAGCAGTTCTGCTCTATCTTTCTTCAAAGTTCACTTTAAAAGAAAATATCGATGAACAATGTTTTAGTATTAAATCGTCTTTTAAATGTGACTATAAATGGTCCATTTATTTCAACTGAGGTGTCATTGCGATACACTTTTCATAATTTCAATTGCAAATGGTAAACTGAAATTTTTTCACATTATTTTTGATTTAAAATAAAATTAGCCAAATGCATTTCACCCCAATTTTTGAATATTTTACTGGTATATTTAGAAAATTATTTGAAGGCGAAGTAAAAAAAAGATTTAAATAATAGCATTTAAAGATTAAAACAAAATGACAGAATTTATATAAATTCTAAAAATAAAGATAATAAACGCATTAACAAAAGTAATCTTTCGAAATTTTTAAGAACGCGAAGAAAATGAGAAATTAGAATCGACTTTATTCTGAAGTTTGAATTCATTCTGTGCAAAATTAAACCATTATAAATAATTCTCTTTGGTGCTTCTGCGATGAAAAATATTCCATTCCTGCATTTTTGTTTAGATTTGATTATTACTAAGCAATAGATTAGAGTACGAAATGATATTCCAATTACGGCTAAAATTTTAATGCTGGAAAACTAAATTATAATATGTTCTAAAAATATCCAATTACTAAAACATTATCTTAACGCATTTTGATCTTACTTTAGCTTTCATTGATATGAAATAACATCCTTTAAAAACAATATGAGAGATAAATAGAACAGTAGCTTTTAGATATACTGAATTTTTTTAGTTAATTTAAATTAATCATCACAATTTAAGGTAACAAAAATACGCCCTTGAAAAGCTAAGCATGTAGGGAATTAACATATGCATTTTTAATGCAAAAGAAAACTTTATTGGGTTATCTTACCCCTAATTTGTATGAATATTTGGAATTATGTTTTAACAGATTTTCATCCGTCATGAAATTTCAGATTTTTATTATACAGGGTGATTCCAAACTTATCGTTGAAATTTCTTTTGGAGGTAGGAATGTCTCAGGAGGAAAGGATATTCACATTGGGAAGTATGTCCTGAAACGTCATCTGTATGGGAAAAATTACCTAGTGAAGTGTACACAAAGAAACAGTAAATTTAAGTGGTAATGAATGGGATCTTTATTCCAATAAGGTAAAGTACATCCGTTACCAGTAGGTGCTAAAAATTGTGACCATTTACACGAACACGAGATTCTCAGTGCCATTGCATCGACCACCGAACATTTTCAAAAACGCCTATCATATCACGGACAATGGACAGTGGTATATCCGCCGGAATATGTAATATCAACATGACAGAGCTCCAGACCCTATTACAATTGCTGCGCGTGATTACCTGAACCGAACATTCGTAGCTTAATGGATCAGCAGAGGTAGAACCAATCTCTTTGCTACCCAGATCATCTGATTTATCGCTCATAGATTTCTTTTTCTCCATGGTCCATGAAAGACCATATGTCCGAGACCCCCGTCAACAATGAAATGGACTTCGTGCACAAATAGTGGCCGCCGCAAGCAATAGTCCGTGATATGCCTGGCATTTTTGGAAAGGTTTGACGGTCAATGCAACGACGCTGGGAATCCTGTGTTTATGTAAATGGTCGCAATTTTGAGTATCTACTGTGAACTTGTACTTTATCTTGTTTGCATAAAAGCCACATTCGTTACCACTTAACTGTACTGTTTCCTTGTGCTCACTTTACTTGTCCATTTTGTTCATGCAGATGATTTTTGCGGTCATGATTTCCTATCTGAAATTTGTTTTCTGACTTATTCCCTACCTCCTCACGAAATTTGAACGTTAATTTTTGAATAACCTTATATAATATGAATCCATGGTAACATATCTACTTGGGAAACATACACGCAGCAACGTCTGAAAATATTATAAAGCTTGTTCTTATTTCAGAATTCATTGCCACAAATTTACATAAAAATGTTTATTAGATTTATCTTGGGCATCAAAAGGTTTTCAGTTCGGGGTTTTGACATTGTGATCATCTTCATCATTGGGCCTCATATAGGTATTTTGACTGGAGATAAAAAAAACGCATGCAAACAAACATAGTAGCACCGTGAAGGATAAATAGTATTCTGGCGTTTGACTAAATGCGAAAATACAACTACGCAATTCCTTTTTGCCTGAACAACTGGTAATGTTTTAAGAATTTGCTTACCAAATACATCAAATAAATATCTTGGTGGAACACTTAAAATTCTCCAGATAAAAATATATTGAATTATGGGAAATGTAATTACGTAGCTACTTCGTTTGGTGCAGTTATGTAAAAAAGTTATGTATGACAATTACTGAAAAAAAATAATGCGGTACCAATAATAAAATTGGTTTTCATTTGCAAAGTGCTTTAAAATAACTCTGTATACTTTACTCAGAAATATAAGAAACAATGCTGCATATTTTCAGAAACCATGGCTCTTTTTTAAATTCAGAAATAAGATAGCATATATTATTTATATTTCCACATTATTTATATGTACGCATTTTGAAAAAATTTCAAATTTTGTTAATTTTAATCCCTGAATACGAAATTGAATAAAGATAATGTTAAAATGTCATTTAAAACCAAAATTATATTTTATTCTTTATTAAATTTATTATTTTATTATTTTTAAATAATATTTTATTTATTTAATTTTGAAGAAATTCAATAATTTTGTCTACATTGTGAGAATTTTTGCATTCTGACAATTTAAGAAAAAAATAAATTTGTAATCACTACAGTTTTTAAAGATTTTATGATATTTATAAAATGGAAATGTTCTGTGCATTATTACCTAAATGTTTGAATTTAGACAAATAAATTATTTAAATAGTTTTTTTTGTCATTGTGAGCTTCTTATTAACAGAAAACTTTAAATATTTTTGATAAAGAAACTTCGCATTTGTGACAAAAGCATACGTTTAATTACTATAATCATGCAATAAGTAGTGTTGAATTAAACATTTTAAATTATAAGTTGATAATTATTTTCTAAAAGATAATGTAACTTTATTGTATTTCTGCTGAAAACTTTCAAGAATTTTATTATCCGTGTTACAGTTGGAAATGATTTTAGAAGGAACTGTTAAAATTTTATGGGACGAAAGTTTAAAGAATATAAATAATTTTTTGAAAGTTTAAAGAATTTTCAAATAATATTTACAGTGAGATTTTATATTTACAGTATGCGAAATGTAATATGATAACTTATCATGAAATTTAAATAAATAATTCTTTACTAACTATTCTGTATTAAATAAGAACTTTTGATATTTTTATGATTTAGCAGATATATTTATTGAATGTGAATGCAAATTTCAGAATTAAAAAAAACGATTTAAGCAAAATTTTATGCACATTGCATTTTCGATAAATATTTTAAAAATATTCTAATTTAAGATGGTTATTTTTGAGTCGAAATAAGATAATAAAACCTTATTAAAATTATTAAATAGTTAATTAATTTATTTAATAATCAAAATCATTTGTAGCAGGTGCGAAATATTTTAATCAATGAATAATTATTTCAAGAGATAATAATATTGAGAAATATTTAAATGAATTATTCAACATTCAATGTTGTCATTTTTTTAAGTAAATTTCAGAATTTAATTTATTATTTGAATAAAAATAATACAAGGGTTTTTAATGAATTTCTGATATTAGCGTTTCAAATACACTACATAAATTAAAGGCAGATTTTTATTAATTTTTTTCCAATTATAAACGTTTTTCTATGCAATTGAAATTATAAAATTTTAAGTAAAATTAAATATATTTTTTTACCAGTTATAAAAAAAATTCAACTTTGATTTTAATTAAAAAGAAAAAAAAATATGAAATGGAAATGTTTAATAATGCATTTGATTTCTCTTCTTAAAAATCAATGTATTATTAATTGATTCGAAATCATTTTTTAACTTGATTTTAATTCACATTTATAAAGATGCAATTTCTACACTCTTTTTATGATCTACAGTTTTGAGATCTTGTTGAAAATACAGTACTTTAATATTTTTAGAACTCAATTACTAGCTGATTTTATTAAATTTAATTTCATATTAACGGCATCTTTAGATAAAAAACTATAAAATATGTCTCTCAAATCTTATTATATTTATAATAATGAATCTTTAATTTTATAATTGTAGAGTAAAAAAGGAAATAATTTCAAAAAAATTGTTTTTAAATTTTACTAAAAAATATAATCTTTGAAGTTATTTTTATTAATTCTATTAATAAAAAATACTACCAAAAGCCTTTTACAGCATTATATTTCAAAATAATAAATCTGAAAGTCGAACAATATTAAATATAAATATCAAGTTATTCTTTGTTTGTGATAGGATATTCATGTTTTTATATAAATCTAATATGCTTTGTAGCTACATGTATGTATTAGTAAGGTAGTGTTTCATCCGGTTTTAAAGCTCATAAAAATCCGATATTGCCTTTTTTATGGCAAGATATTGTACATAAAAAAGAATGGAAATTAGTTTTTTTTCCTTTCTTATTTATTTATTGGCATTTTCCAGTAAACATAACCTTCTGGAACAAATAATTATTTTCGAAGAATATTAAATTTCAACATGGGTCTTGGAAAAATCCATAAAACATTACTTTAAGAAAATGGGGTTTTTATATAAATTTTAGAATTTTAGCATTATTGAGAGTTAAAATTATTTGTCAACTCTTATTATTTAAACTTGAGAGATACTTTTATGTTATATGATATATTTGTGTAAAATTCGTTATGAAATAAAATTGCACGCACACGAACGCACGTACACGTACACATACACACAAACCTACAAACATGCACGTACGTACATACACACACGCACACATACATCGATAACAGTTGGTAAGATAGGTATCATCGGAATTTTACGCTTAAAACAAAGACAAGCTTATCAGTAATAATGGATATGAAATACTTAAAATTTCATATGAAATATTCATTTAGAAATGGATAAGAAGTTCTTTTAATAAGAATAAATAATTGTTACCAATTTTTATTTAATATTCATTATTTACAAAACAATTGATATTCAGTCCAATAATATGTAATACAAATTTTTTTAACCGCGTATTATATTATATACTAGCCGCCTTTGGCGACCAGCCGGTTCGCCAGTATTACCGCTCGCTACAATTTTCAATTAAATATTTTAAGTAACTGGTCTCTTAATAGATTCTCAAACAAAATAATTTTAATCTTCAAATTTTGACAGTCATACCAAACTTATACTGTTGTTTAGATTGTTTCGTTCAATTTACTATATATATATTTTGCTAATTTGTTGTCATTTCCGGTAAAACAACTTTAATTTAAAGTGGAAATGATGAAATTGCAATTAATATAAAGATATTTTTTAATAAAACCAAGGGTTTTATTTTATTTACCGTCTTTATTGTTATTTATTTATTATTATTATTATTGAATATGAGTATGGCAAACAGAATCGCTCGGTATATAAGTCTTACGTGAACTACAAAATATTTTTCATAATTTAAGTAATATCTCAAAGAATAATTCAAAAAAAATTTCTCATATTTAACATAAAATTCAGTTTTTAGTTTTTCTTTCAAAAGAATTGAAATGAAATCAATAATAATATTTTGTCCCGGCCTATAAATATATTTCAAAAATTATGAAGTTTAAATTTAATTCAGTAAGGTATCATATTCTGAGAAATATTCTGGACACACCAAATTTTAAATAAATGAATGAATGTTTCTATTTTCCATGATCAACTAAGGCTTATTTATGAAGTTTTGAATGTTAAAAATTTAGAAAAAGCATTTTCATAATCTTAGGCCAATTAATCTTGAGAAACCTGCGCGCTGATTGGCGTATTTTCTTTGAAACGATCGATGGAAAATCTTAAATTATCCTTTTTTTATTGAATAGTGATATTCAAATTTTCATAAATCAATCAGTTTAAGTGATTGATTTAGTTGATTGGAAATTAACTCTTTTTATTTAAAATATTAGTGTTTCAAGAACATTTTGTTATTCGTGATTTCCACAGCAGAAGCTTTATGTAAAATCAAAAATTCGTTATTTATTAGAGCATTTATTGAATCAAGTTACATAAAATATAATCAATTTCCATTTAGACCATTTTAGCAGATCTGTGACTTACTAAAGGTTTACAAATTAGCTGCGTGGCCCTGATTTGAATGGATATCCTGTTCATATTAAACAAAACTTGCCTTAAATAAAACTGATTTATTGGATTAATAATATAGAGAGTGTAAAAGATCATAAAATAATTTTTCTTGAATTTATTTTTTAGAAAAAATAATATTTCATATTTGTTTCATTTCCTACAGACACGTGCCGAAAATTATATTTTTGCAGATTTCATTTCCAAAAAGATTTAATTTATTTTTAGTTGGAGCTTTAATCAATGTGATGGCAACACTTTGAAAAAAGCTAATTTTTTCCCATGAATGCGAAACGAAAAAAATAAGAAAAAAAATTGTTCAAAAATATAGTTAAAATATTTGTTTAAAAATTCATTAAAAATAGAAATTTAACTTGAAGGTTAAAACATTGGTATCATTTAAAAGATAAATTTTTGATCTTTAACTTCATGTAAAAATCTTTTTTGTGTGGTAATATTTTCGGAAGTTATAGCAGAAACACGCCGAAATTTCGCTTAATTTTTAAATAAATACAATTTTAATTAAAAATTCGAAAAAGTAACCCCCAGGTGCACATTACCGGCCTCCAAGGTATACACGTGTCAAATTTGGTAGCTGTAGATTGAATGGTCTGGCCTGTAGAGCGCCAACACACACACACACATTGTGCTTTATTATAAGTATATATATATATATATATATATATATATGTGTGTGTGTGTGTGTTGTATCCTTATTCCACGAACCACCAGGTGGCCCTGCATCTACCTTCTATTCACCAGCTGACGTCACACAGACATGAGTTTGAGCGAATAAAAGTGAAACATTGGATTTGGTTTTTGTGTGTGGCGTAACTGAATGTCTGCGATGTTAACCAATTTGATGTAAATGGGCAGCAACCCCCCTTTTAACTTTTTACTTCTTTCCTTTTTAATTTTATGTCGTGCCGTCTTTATGTTTGTTTTGTCTTTTATTAAATTGTGAAATGTACAACTTGACTATTTCATTCACCTTGGAACTCAGATGGTAGCTAGGTTTCCATCTTAACTTAAAATTAGTATTGAAGATTCTAAATCTTTCCTACCTAATTGTTAGTCAAAATTAAATAAAACTTTTATTCAATTTAATAGGATTTGAGCTTCAGTCATAAGATATATTTATACTTTCTTTACTAAAAAAGCTTGAAATTTTCAGGTGTTACCATCAAAGCTCTTATCTTTTTTAATTTAACTACATTGAATATATAACTAAAATTTTTGACATTCAAAATCATTGACTCTCACTGTGGAAAAAGCAATAAAACAATTAAATGAAAAATAATTTTAAAATACAGAAGAAAAATAAATATTTTATACTTGCCCATTATCTTAAATTGCTTTCAGATATCTACAATCAATATGTACTGCAATTAGTGAATGTTTGAACAATTATACCCAAAATACACTTAAAACTCCATAATTGTTTTCAAACGCACTGTTATTTTATTGATCTCGGTTGATTGGTAAGAAGAAGCGGTGTAGAAAAATCGTATCCCATTTTTGATTGATTAGATTTTAGGAAAATTTAAATTACTTGGGTTTGGCAATTTTACTTTAAAAAATAAATGAATTAAAACAGAAAGGAAGCTATCAAATAATTAAGGCTATTTATTTGTTTATTTTATTTTTGTATTTATTTATTACTCTGACTCATTTCAAAAGGCTAAATTTGAAGTTTCGCGAAAGTACTTCAGGAAAAAAATGTTTTATTGCTACATAATTAATAAATCGAGCATCAAAAAATGTTTCGCTGAATTTGACCAGAGATGAATTTCATACAACAAATGATATTTGTTAAGAAATCAAAAACTACCTCTTTTGATTACCTTATCTTGCATAATGACAAAATTTAACCTGTGTTATAAGTTCCATATTTGATGAAACATGATATTTATAAACGAAATGGGCGAATTTTATGCAGCTAATGTGAATTGTTATGAATTCAAAACTTCCTTTTCTTTTATCTAGTATTAGACCTCCTTAAAAATGACATAATTGAGGCTGTGACGTAACTTCAATATTATAAGTTCTATACTTGATAGATTAGAAATGAATGTTTCGGCTGAAAGATAGAAATCTCACCAAAGGGCATCTCAATTATGAAAAAAAAAAATTGTTGGTTCAGTGGCTGATTCCCGCTTTCTTGGTGAGAGTATAAATGGTGTGGTGTCGAATTACATCTAATTTGATGACGTATTGCGATTCTGTATGAAGGGTGCTTGTGCGCATTTTTGTCAATAGTTGTTTATATGCATTTCCAAAATATTGCATAAGTTAATTTCTCCTCGTGATGCGGTCATTCTGATGATTCTGGAAGTATGGGAAAGACAAGGATAGTTTTTTATTGATAGTGGTACATGATAATAACGAGGTGTAACCCTATAAAGTACAAAAGATTGATCTTATACCGATTTAAGTGAGGACAAGACTCGGAAAAACTAATGCAATGATGCAGTCAATTATTAAAACTTTTCATATATTCACCAAAGCTGACTCTTACTAAAAAATGCAAATGAATATTAATTTACAAATTTTAAAGTAACAATATAAAATCCACTTTAAAAAACTAAATGAATTTTAATTAATCTTCGTGAAGGATTCCCACCTATCTCGCATAAATCCTGACATTCTTTAAAGGCTCATTTCAGTACAAGAGCTTCAAAAATGAAAGAAGAAAATATCAAATGGATTTTACAAAAAAAATATTTTAATAATATTTATAAATGATTCCAAGCACAGCACAAACATTAAAATGTTTAATTAAAATAAAAATTTAAATGTGATTACAAAATTTTGCAATTAAAATATCATTTTAAATAGCTAATAGCTTAAAAACAACCCCCCTTTTTTATATATCTTCAAAAATAATAAAATTATAAATATAAAATTATAATAAAGGTAAAAATGAAAAATATATTCAATTTTATTTTTCTAGTACAAATTGGGATCTATTCTCGTAATAATAGTGATAAAAGATTAACTGAAGAAGTCTAAAAGAAATCCAATTTACTAAGAAGAGTTTCTAAAGTTTAACGACTTATTGAAGATACAAGAAATTCTTAGAATTTCGAAATTGCATAGTTGACGGTATAGTATTGAGAGTGATAGTCTGTGCAATTCACCGATAATGCATTTGGTAAATGAATGTGATTATTCTTTATACCCTATCAATACTTGAAAGTACTACTTTCATCTCACACTTATATTTCATAATGCGATTGCTTTTCCGAACGTCTTTCTCAAAGACGATCTTAACCTAACAACAGGACGCGAATGGCAGCGGAAGATATAATATATTTTAATTAATTAAAATATATTATCTTTCCTGGGATTATTCAGAATTATAGCTTTTCAAATGATGCACAAATATAATTCATATATCGCTGGCTAATTAATTAAGGATATAGAGTTTTAAATTAGATTTACTGCAGGTGGGTGAAAAAAAAAGGATTTTTAATTACATGTCATTGACGAATGGTTACATAAACTATTACTCATTACTTCCTTACTATTTATTTGTTTTAAATGAATGTTCAGTAAATCAGCATGATATAATTAATTACCATTAACATGATTTTAATTTACATAGTTAATTACATCCATATGCATCTCAAGTTATAGCTGAAATTTTCGAGTTTGAGAACTAGTATGGAAAGTTTTAGAATATGCAAATATAGAGCTAGACACAGAAACATGTCCAGTGGTGAAAAGATGGGTTAATTTCATAATATAATAGTATAACAGTTCGGTAAGAAAATACGATTTCATATTGCTTACGAATAAAATTTTTTGATTTAAATGAGTGATTCTCAATCTGCGTAACTAGATGAACTATTTTCGGATGAACATTAAGGAATTTGATTTCTAATTTCAGCTCTAAGTAGTGATTAACTCAGTTTTTTTTTTGTATTTTATGTCACGTTTTGAATCTTACTTGTTTATTTGGATAATAAAGAAAAGCAGATAAATTTCATGAGCTACTTAAGACTTCAGGTGTATTGACAAAAAGAACTGTATCAACTAACCTTTAGAAATATTTATGAGCTGTGAAATCTGAATTTTCATTTGAACACTCTTTTTTTAAATTCCTAAGCATTCCTCAATCAAACTTTTACATCAGAACAGTTTCCGTGTCCCCATATTCATGTATAAATAGATGAAAATTGCGGGAACAGAATACTGGTTTGAATAAATTTGGAAAGTCGGAATGAAATCTATCTAGCAGAGTTCCTCTTAATTATTTTTGACTACAAATAATAAAAAAGTTCAGAAATAAAGGTCCCTTCTATATTTTTGGTTTTCAGAAATCATTCCTATTTGGCTGCTAAATTTGAAATTTTATGATATGAAAAAATGTACATGGAAAATTGACTTACTTGAACTTCAAAATTAAATTAAATAGATTTGTTTAATAGTCACAAGTAAGTGATAAACCGATAATCCTTAAATTTATACTTTTGATTTGATCTTGCTTCCTAATGCTGCTTTGAGACATTACAATAAAATTGAAAATTTAATTAAAATTGAAAATTTTTAACTTTTGAGGACAAAAATAAGGTTGTGAATTAAAATATGGAGATTCAATAAAACAATTAGATATATAATATGGATAAAATATTATTGCAGTTTGTTATCTTTGAACACAATAATCAAAGATGAGTGATAAAAAATAATATTTATATAATTTGTAATAAAAAAAATATAATATGAATATAGTTAAAGAAGAATGTAAAAACTAAGTTGCGGATAAAATCTTCGGATACTATTTAAAATGAAATGAATAGTTCAATTTTATTCACAGGACAATTTTGAAAAAAATATAATGCAGACCCTATTATTCAATTTACTTGAAACATTTATAAATTATCATTTGAATTCACATGAAATAACTTAGAAACGTATAACTTTATATAAAATCTCAAGTCATTTTTTCACTTTTTATTGTGATATAGTTTTTGATTCACATACTAATGCATTATACTTTATAAATATTTTTAATGTTTAATCCCAGATGACTAGCAAATAAGAGTGGCACAATCTATAAACACAGCAAAATCATTCTAAATTACTTAAAGTTTATTTTTATTTATTATAAATGTGAGATGCAATGCTTCAAATTAAAGTATGTTGATTTTATTTCATTGCAATTTTGCTTGAGTTTTTTACGAATTCTGGAGGATGGCAGAGAAATATAATTCCTCTTAATAATCCTTTAATACAGAATTTAAAGGTAAAAGCTTTTGTAAATCATTGTAATAGTTTATTAGCTTGTGTTTCATCAATTTTTTTGTTACATAAAAACAATGAATTTTGGGAGAATACATTAACTGTCATGCTCAGGCTTCATAATTTATTATATTATTAATCGAATTCCTAAATTAATAAAATGAAAAAAATTTAAAATTTGTTTTTAGAATTTCTGAATACGAAAGAGAAAAATGTTATCTGAAATTGAGACTGATTAAATATATGAATTTTTAATTGTCCCATAACAGGCGAATATTTGGAGAAAATTGTATGGAAACACAACAAATAAATTTAAAAGTTATAAAATGCGTAAATATTTGCAGAATTCCATGCATTCCACGGTTTATGCGTTTAAGGTGAAAACATAAGTTCATTTTAATCTAATTTTGAAAAATTTAGTGCCGTTTAACAAAAATCTTACTCCCCCTCCTTCTGTTAAACAGATCACAAGAATGGAAAAGGTAAAACATTTATTTACCAGAATTCTTTAAATTTCTTTATTAAAGACCGTTGGCAAAACGGGTAAGAATTGGCTGTCCTATATATTGACAAGTATTCACTATACAGGAAACAAGGAAGGGTGGTTATCCTAAAACGCAATTAACAGAATGATCCTGAGATTATCAACAGCAGGTTTGAAAAGTAATAACAACTAAGAAATTTATGAAAAGTTTTTAGACATAATACTTGTTCTGGTATTGGTTATTTTTTGTTGTTGTCATTTTTGTTTTTTTGTCAGAAAAAAAGCAACCTTATTGGAGCTCATCTTTTGTTTGCAGAAATTCTAAATTAAAAATTCCAAATAACAGGAATCTGACTTATTCTATCACAACTTTTTAATGATTTTGTTTTTCTAATTCGTGTAAATTATTAATAGCAATTTTTATTTTTAATGTAAATTTTAAGAATAAAAATAATTAGAAAGATTAAATTGTTTCAAAATTTAACAACAAATATGACTTAGCGACAAATCTGACAACAAATATGTCTTTGCATTTTTTACTAAATAATCTGTTTCAAATTTTGTCTTCTCGATTAACTACAACCTCATTTCAGGTAGTTCAGTTCACAAACAGATAGCAGTGATTTTTTTTGTTGCCGTGTTCGTCATACTTTCTTTATATGATGAAAAATACATGAGCTAAAGCTCCATCTTATATAAACAGATCAATTTTGCCTTCAGTTTTATAATATCAGCAGCCTCAAAGTCTCCATTGTTGGAAAGGACTTATTTGATTATATATCTAATATTAGTAAAAATGATTATATGATGAGAATTTAATTCTTAATTTCATCTAATAAGTAAAGAATTGAAATTTTTCCGAAACTTAGATATTAAAAAGAAAGCAAAAATAAAAACCAAATGTTTTATTCTTTGATAATATATATTTTCTTGAAAATCATTTAAGTCCTATCATTTAAGTCAAATCTCTTAGATCACAAATAAACAAAATCGCTATTCTAATCTCTGTCTCAAACATTCTTTTAATTCGGGAGAGAAAACCTATTTTCCTTTTCGTCACCAGCTAAAAAAAAGAATAAAAAAGAAAACAACAACAACAACAACAAAAAAAAACCTTGAAAGTTTTCGGCAACATTAACCCATCCATTTTTTCACCACCCTGTACAAAACCTTAATTGCTTTCCAAATTCTCATCATAACTCTTCTAGAATTACCTGGGAACAAAACCAGAGTTTCTTCGATACTTTTAGGCTTGTTGTCCGATTTGTCTTATTAAGAAGATCGTTCCTTTTTGAGAAGTAAAGAGTGCAACATTAATCCTATGAAGTTCTCTTAGTCTAGGATTGTTTATTCAATTGCTAAGGATATGTCTTATGGGAAAATTTTGAAGCTGCTGAAATTTGTTACATTTTTATGTAAGGAGAAAAGTTGTGGGGATTGGATTTTAAGAAGTTTTGAAATATTTATTTTAATATTCTAAAGGTCCCTAATATTCTAAATACCTAATACCTAATATTCTAAAGGTCCCTAAAAAGCGTTCTGTGATAAAAATGAAGTTTTTTACGTCCATAAAACCGAAGAAAAAATAATGAAGTCTAGCCTGATAATAGGTTCCTGCAGGTTGAAAATAATAACTACAATTTTAATTAGTTCTCTTAATTTCTAAATTTAAGTTAATAACAGCTCAATTACATAATTTTTTATATATTAAAACCCAATTAATGCCTAACATTTTCGTTTTCATAATATTCTGTAAGTAGATTTCAAATGGTTTCTAATCAACTAAAAATATTTAAATCATATAAAATTAATTTTTCATTTAATTAAACTAGTTTAAATGGTTTTAAAATGCTAAAAAAAATCTATATAAATTTAAAAATACATAAAATCACAAAAATCCGTAAACTAAAAAATTGTTCATATCAGTATGCATATCAAATACATATTAAAAAAAATGTTGCTTTTCTAATTTTTCTGTAATCATAATTTTGAAAGTTACTTTTCACTTCTTGACATCGCGTTCAGCGCAATTCTGGATAAACATTTAAAAATGATTTTAGAGCACACTTTATATGATTCATGAGTTGTTATTTATTGATAATAAATTAAACCAAAAGCACGGGAATAAATTATTATAATTTTAAAATTGAAATATTTATTTATTGTTTGGCAACGAATTCTAAAACCCTCCATGCTTTTGCGCATGCGTTAGGATGGGTTTAATTCGACAAAATAGGGGTGAAAGGAAAGGAGGAGATGTTTACATTTAACAATGAAGTGAAATCCGGAAATGACGCACATCTTTCCCTGTGTCACCCCTTAGTAAGATGAAATAGTCGAAAAGTGGTCGTCTCAGAATACCAAAGCGAACAGTATGTAGAATTGCGGCCCATTTTTCGAACCATTTAAAAAAAAGTACACTAGGCATGTATGGGTAATACATGTTTATAGGTAACAAAATAATAAATAACAAATAAAAAAAATTTTTTTTTTTTTTTTTTTTTTTTTTTTTGCCTATTTAGCAGCTTGGAGTAAAAACAAAAATGCCAAGATTATAATGTGAATTCTTTTGAAACATTGTTTTAAAATTAGCATGGGATTTGTTATATTTAATCTTTGTGGTTAGCTGATTTCATTTCGAGTATGATTTAAAATCTTTAAACATTATGCTACTCAAATATATATTAGCATACCTTTTTGAAGTTACGCATGCCTATTTTTTCTCTAAATTCGTAATATTAAACGGTGGTCAGATAGCAAGGATGCCACCCGAATAGGCACTGCTTACTAAACTTTCACGCCATAGAGTGAAATGTTTTGGTCTTTGACACCCACTTCAAAGAAGCATTAAATACCACATTTAAGATGCATCTTTTGTAGGAGATATTTTTGTTTCATACTAAACAGAATACATCTACATGTTACAGTTTTGAAAATAAATACAAGAAATTAGTTTTAGTTTATATAAGAATATCCTTTACATACTACTTCATGAGTTTTGAATGTTCCACATGGTTTTATAAAGCATAAATTTTGATCAATAGACACTTAATGTTTGATCGAAGAATTTCTTGGTCATATGGAAGCTGCAGCATAATTGCTGTATCGTCTTCACCAGATAAAATCTGCAAATTTAAATATCTCACAAAAAAGTGCATTCGTATATTTAAAAAAGCTTGCAATCATTTAAAAAAAATCGATAAAATGATAGAATTGAAAAATAGCTTGCGCGTGAATTTTCAAAATAAAAAATATATTCAAATGATAAATATTTTTTCTCAAAAAATTATCGATAAGAGATCCTGATAAATGTGAAAGTATAGGCACAGAAAATGAAAGAAAATTTTAATTCTTATTTGAACAATTAGGATTCGCTATAGTGTTCAGCACAGCGAGTGCAGGGACAAAATTCTTAGATCAATCGATCCTTGAATTTTAACAAACTCGAAGGACATAATCGATACACATTTCACTCAAATATCCACAGAACCATAATTTTACCGAATCAAACCATCGATCAGGCGAGTATTTTTACTGGTAATGCATATTAATAATGTTGTCTTCAATATTTCAATCAGGAAAGATTTTACTGAAATAACGATAAATAACTATTAACGATAAATAACTATAATAAATAACTATTGTTGAGAATATCAAGTTCCTTTGACAAACATTTTGTTGATATATTTTCAGACCATATTTTTAACGGTAAGAAATAATATATATAGTTTTAAATTATTGGGAGAATGATGGTCTATAAATAGCAGCCCTGCTAAATATTACCAATTCAGTCGTTCATTTTGACACTCTCTCCCAATAATATTTGCGCTAATTTTTTGTGAATATCCAAAACCTCTACTAAAATAGGTACGTTTTGAGAAAGCCTATTCCATTTTACTGTCCATTATTTTTCGAATTTTCGATATATCTGCATAAATTCTGAAAACCGTTTTATTTTTACTCTAAAATTGGAAATAAATATTTTCCATCAAAAGCATTTGATTTTAAACATTCACTGTTTTTCCTTCTAAATGGGCAGTATGAAAAATGTAGATTATCTTTGAAACGATGAAAAAAGAATGTAGTCTTTTTTCTGTCATTATCTTTTTTTTTATTGAAAAGCATAATTTTTTTTATAAAATGATTTAGTTTAAACTGCTTCTTTCTGCAATTACATTTTATTACATTAAATATTTAATACAATTACAAAATCTGAGTGTCAACTATAAAAATAAAAAAAAGCAACTGAATTTTTATATTTATAAATTTTGTGGCTGGAATTTTTCTAAAGTATGTTTGTGGCAATATCTTTTCTTGGTCGAATTGTGAACTTAGAGTCTCGCACAGTTCAAGATTAGAAAAGATTAAAAAGTCTTTAATTATTGCTAATTTAGTTTGTCTTTTTCATCTGAAGTGTCTTAACATTATTTAAATATATTTCTTTCTAACTTACGTTTATTTAAATTTTATTTTGTTATGATCATTACAGATTAATTTTATTAACGAATATTAATTGAATTCTTCAAAGTCAATTCAATACACATTAGAAACATAACTCACGGATATATTTATTTACATTTATTTATGTATTTTAGAAAACTTTAGAACTGCATAAATTAGAAGTTCACTTTTTGTGAAAGAGAAAATTATAATATAAGGACTGAAATTGCTATCGCTGTTGAAATCGGCGCTTGAAATTTTGAATAACTAATTTCAAAATATCTTTTGTGCCATTTACATGCAGCTGAATATTAAAGTTTGAATAAATTGACAAATTCTATCCATAAATTAAACAGATTCTTACATATGCAAATACATTAGTTAGCCATAGAAATATATCTAATCTATTGTTTTTCTCAGACCGTGGTAGGACAATGTTATAATAAGCATTGTGATTGGTTGACACACTTTATTTATGCTTTTGAATTTGTTTTTGATTTTATTGTACAATAAATGTAATGGCCTGAAAGCTATACTTCTTTTAAACTTCTCCATATGAGATTTTATTATTATTTAATTCCTTGTGTCTAAATTTAGTACAACAATACAATATGTCAACACAAATCATTAAAACTGAAATTCATTACTTTTGGATGCGACTCTTAGTAATGATTCGAATCCTATTTTTCTTAACATATTTAGTCAAGATAAAATGCAATGCATTTGCTATAATCTATTAAAACCTAAATTATGAAAAATGGTATAATTTTCAGTTTAATTAGGTTTTAGGATAATTATGATTTATATATGTATGTTTAATTTAATTGGCTACTTTTCTGGAAATAAAGCCAGAAGAAAAGCCTTTCCTTCTGCCAAATATGATAACAATTTGTTAACTGAAAACAGTACTAACAGTACAGTACTAATGTTTACCAAATTCTGAAGTATAGCCCTTAGAATAGTTTGGCACGCTTTTAATAACTGATACTGCACCATTTTGCTTCGGTTTCAAATATTGAAGATGAATGGAGAAGAATTTTAACATGAAACATTTTTATGTTTTGAAACACAGCCATTCTTGAAATTGCAAGAACCAATTTCCTTCATTTTATGAATGAAATCGTGATCATGGACGTAATTATGTTAAAGTATAAGGAAAATGGAAACTATGAAAATATTTTTTTAAATTCTACTTCAGAATTTAAAATTGAACAGCTTCTTTTAAAAATAAAATTACATCACAATACCAAGCAATAATATAAAAACAAATAAATATTTTCCATAAATTAAAAAAATCATTTCTATAAAAAAGATTAAAACTAATTTATAATCAAGATTCAACAACTATATAGAGTTTGATTCCTTTATTACACCCAAAGCGAAAATCGGAAAAGAGTCTTTTTGTAGATTAGCAAAAATAAAGAGTAAAATGTTAAACTAAAAAAATAAAATTATTTCTGTAGTGACAGAATGCTTGCGTTGGTCCTAGCTGCAGAGAAGGATTCTAAGGGCAAGTATTTGAGACCCCAATTCCGAGAAAGAAGACCTCCCGAAAATAAAATGGAAGAATAAATAAAAGTAACAGCAGGAGCAGGTAGAGCAGCTAAAAATAAACAAATAATGACCGGAAAAGTCTTTTTCGTTGAAGAGAATATCACATTTATTTTGGACTCGCAATTGGAATGTAAGCGGAAATAAAACTCGATGTTTCTTTTGTTTATTATCATCTAGTTTAGAATTTAATCTAGACAATGAACTCTGTTTTATGTCCCAAATCGTAAATCGAACAGCAATAAAAAATTAACATAGATAAGGAAATATTTGCAGTAAACAGACTGTTGCTTTTGGAACTATCTTGTTTTCAGGCGCGACATTTTGTGAATAGATAGGAATCAGACATAATATTTCTACAATGAATTATTTGTAAAGAAGAGGTTTTTTTTTTGATAATGTTACAAAAATATATCGCCGTTTTCAAATGCTGTTGCTTTTCCGGAGGAAATAAGCTTTCGGGAAACAAGTTTTTCAAACAGCTATTTATCAACACATAAACAAACTATAATAAAAAAGAAATACTGTTTAATGTCAAGATAAATCAGTTTGTTGTTGTTATTTATGTATACATATATGTCTATTGCACATCTCCACCCAGATGATTGTCCAGTTTCAATCAAACTTAGTATACTTATTTTTCATAACATGAGAAATAGCGCATAAAATTTTACAAAGTGAAAAAGTTAATTAAATATTTAATTAATCAGAAATTAATTGAAATTCTGCAGTATTTCCGCAGTAAATTGGGAGTAAATTATTTAAAAAAAATATTTAATTCTACTTTAAAAACTGAAATTTTTTAAATATATATAGTGTTTTTATTTTATTTTCAGTTTTATTAATTCTTTTAAAATTTAAAGCGGACCATTATGGTATATGCAACCAAAAACCTACTTAACCAAAATTTATCGAAATTCCTGCTTCTAAACTTTTGGAGTATTTTATTGCTTTAACATAATTAATTAACGGCATCTAAAAGAAAAAAAAGAAAAATTAATATACCCTTCATTTTCAAACGATTACGTAACTAATATACTTCATTTTCAAGGCTGAAGGGCAGCGAACCAAGTCATATAATATAATAAAAGGACTGTGCACTTTATATTTTAAATAAAATTAGTTTTTTTTCATTAAAAATATTATACATGTAATTATGAACATTCTGAGCAAATCCGAGTATATCAACTATTTATATATAAAAACAAATTAAATTAAAACAATTAAAAAAAATATGAAATTTTTTTAGCTTAGGTGTTTTTCATGTTTGGATATCTCAGATTCATTGAAGGCATACATATGGAAAGATGTAAGAGAATCATTTATGTTACTCTGTCGGGGGTCAAAACAGACAATTTTATTTGCGAATTAATTTTTTAGACATGAATCACGTTTGTAAATTTGTTGTATATAGTTTCGTCGAATCCAAAGAACTAACCGCATTCGGCAAGCAGCTTGATTCGTCTAGATTATTGACTTTTCAGACTGTTAAATATATTTCTTAAATTTTTACCTTGTTATGTGATAAAATCGAAAAATATGTATATCATTGAATAAATAGACACAAACTATAATGCGTTCAGTTAAAAAATTTTTGCCCATTATGGAATGAAAGTGGAAAGTTCAGCTTCGGAATTATTATACAAAGCATTTATTTAATTTTTATTTTAACATTAGCTAAAACATTAGATTCAACATATTCATGGATAAGTTTGATTGCTAAAATGTTGTATTGGATTAAAAAACTTATTAAAAATAAATTAAACATTGTACACTGCACATTGTTTGTACAAGGTACAAAGATGACATCGATATCATTAAAAAAGTAATTTTTTTTTAATTTTAAGATAATGCAAAAATCATTTTTCTGAGGTAATAGTTTTTGAAAATGTAGCAATCAATTTTAGTACATAAATCCTAGTAATTACCTATTCGGCAATGATTAAACCTACTTTCACCCCCTATTAAATCCCAATGTTTGATTCCTATTTCTTAATTTCTTTCACGTCTTCTTTCCTCTGAATAAATAGAATTTTTTGGCATATCTTATTTAGAGCAATTTTAATAATATTTTTTACCTTCATTAATTAGAGAGACGTTGAATTAAGTGCAGCCGTAGAAAGTTTAAAGAAGTAATCTGAACTTTCGTACAGTGATTTGTCTATATTTGACTGTTGCCACTTGACGATAAGTAATAATAGGATTTCTGTGCCACGTAAATTAGCTTTATGTATATATAAATTTGTCAAAAATAGTTTTTTAGTCATTCTATTTTTAATTTAAGTGGGATTCTTACTCATTTTTAAAATAAATAAACGCTTGAAGTAATTATATTAGAATCTAATTCCAAATGTCATAACATTAGTAAATTATTATATTATGAACAATCGATAGACTAGTTGATAGTCAATGAATTTAGATGACATAATGCTATTAAATTTAACTAAGCGATGATATAGCTTTCAAATTAAAGGCTTAGTAACTATTTTGAATGTCTTGGTCTTCACTCTTTTATATGTTGAGATAAATCTACTTTTCTGACTATAGGATTGATTTTGCTACATTCTTAAATGAGCAGCAGATAATCAAGAACTGATAATTATGATCTTTTAATATGAGTACACTTCTATTCTTCATTATAATTAAAAGTTAGCTAAATACCATGATTTTGCTTATAAATATCACAGCATTTTGTAACTGTATTTTAGCTACAGATGAAATGTGCTTTCGACAAATTATTCCATTATCCTCTTTTTACTTTTCCGTATACGAAGTATAGAGAAAATATTATGATCGCGAAAAAATTCGCAATTGAGAGTTTGACGAAAATTAATATTTCAAATTTCCCTGAACCCAATCTATCCACTTTTGGAATTACGCCTGTCTTTGAACACAATAACTCAAAAACTGTATGATCTAAGATTAGGAACTTTTGAATATAGACTTTGCAACGAATTTGAATATTTCTATCAAGTTTTGAAATAAATCAATTAATATGAAGTCTGTCTGTCTCTCAGTTGAAGTATAAGTGAGTTCGATAAACAAAATTCATAAAGAACCGGATAGATAAAATTTGGTATACAAACTTAGCATCTGAAATGCAGATTCTTCTCAAATCTTGAACCAAATTTATTAAAAGCCTGACCGTCTCCTGAGCTCTATTTTTGCATGCGTGCAAGCGCAATAACTTTAAATGCAAACCTCACATCAATGAGATTCTGTTTATTATGTAGTGACTAGAACGTTAGCTCCGTGGCATTTTTTTCTTCTTTTCAATCGGTAGGAGGAAATGCGTATAGATTTACACGATAGATTCAGTAAAAACTATATTCATATTAAACGTCTATATTTCATAAATATTATTTGTCATTGTCATACAACGCATTTACTGCTTTACTCAATGTCCACAGTTTTATAATGTTATCCCGCATAAAAAAATATGTTGCAGAATATTGAGGAATTGGGGATAAGAGATTTATCCGTGACTTCTCAGACTACTCCCGCTGTGTCTTCTATTGTTGTTTGTGGTCCCAAAAGCATTGCTAATAAATATCAAGGTTAAAAAAATAGAATCTAAAAAAAAGCGTATTCGTTTTATCTTTGCTATTTTTTTTTTAATTTTATGCTCTCATTTTAACACCGTTGAAAAGAATATGATGTATTTTGTTATTTCCTGAACATTTCTCTTTTTGAATTAAAATAATAATAATAATAAAAAAATATTCCATTTCGAAATCATATAATTTATTAGTAAATTAAATAAAAGTGTACTTTTTGATTAAAAATTGAAATACATGACATAACATTAAATTGGAAAAATAAAACCACATTAAAATCTATGTATAAATCAAAATACTAAATCAAAATCTTTTTTCCAACAATATTTTTAAAAAAAATTATACTATTTTGAATGATTCAAAATATAAAAGTACAAATTTTCATATAACTCCTGAGTGTTTCAAGAAATAAAATAAGATGATCTTAGAAATTGCTCTCAAATGGAGATATTTATAGTACGGTAATGACACCTTCCATGTAATGGCATTTACATAGTAGAATCTTGATTCGAATTCTAGCATGTAATGATAAAGAAAATTCTGAAATTCTTTTTCATTGCATCACACATCAGTTTCACTGAAATTTATCGAATCTGTACATGTATGCTTTAACGACTTTGGCAACAACAAAAATTTTGATGGGAGATACCCCAAAAATTATCAGAGTTCCTTCACTTTTCTATTTTTACCTGACTGTACAAATGACAGACTCTAGACACCAGGCTAATTTCACCTCATTATGGCTGTCTGAGAGATGTTTCTTAAAATTAGCAACTTTTTTCCTTTTCTTCTGGAAAAGTACCCAGAAGTTGCAAGTTTGTAGTCTGTCTTCTACTGAATAGTTTATTCTTAATGCATTCAGGAAATTACAGTGCATATTTATTTCGAGTTGATTATATATAGGATAGATGGGCTTCGTTAAGAAAGGAACAGTTTTAAGAATGAACATTATGATTTTTTTTTATTCATTCGAGGTTTCATGTAATTTAGAATGGACTAAATTATGAAGTATTCCAGATTTGAATGTTGTTTTGTTGTAAAATGTTACTTTCACAAATTCTGAATTTTCTTGTTCATATAAAATAAAATGTTTAAAATTAATAAGCCTTTAACTGTTCTTCTTTGTAATTCTAGCTTATAGGTTTTATTGCAATAATCTTCAGAGGATTAAACAGACAAGCTGTTTTCACATAGAAGCAGGTAATCAAGATGCAAAGCTTGATCATTATAGAGGAGCTATGGTAATGAAATAGAGTAGGTAATCATAAAGATAATGAATTGGGATAGAAAATACACCAATATCTAATGCGCAAATAGATATATTGGAAGAAAGATATTGGAATAAAACATTCTTCAAGATTATCTGAGAGGATGTTCTACTGAACCAAGATAAAAATTATCTGAGCATATAGCTTCGTATTCTGGCAACACAGACATTGAACTGAAATGTTATAGTACGCCATGTTGTTTGTCAGTTTTGCAAATACCACAGGTGTCAGTTATTCACAATGACAATACTATTTCTTGAAATTGTATCTGTAAAGAAACGAATCAAATTGAAAAATCAGCAAACTCTGCGGATTCTTACTTGTTTGGACAACATTCATTTTAACAATCATACATAGAATTTCTGTCCCTTTAATCCTACGTTATTATTGCTTGTTTTGAATTTTTATTTTCTTTCCAAAATATTGCACAGTTACTCTAAATCACCCTCTTCACTTTCCCGTGTATGAAGTATAGAAGTATGCCAATATTAAAAAAATTCGAATTCGAGATTTAGAAAACTCTCCACATTCCTGACCTCAAAAAGTCCAAAAGACATATTTTTGGAATTATGCCTGTCTGCTATTCAGTCTCTGGATACAATACATGGAAAACACTTTGAACTTGATGGATGAAATTCAGTATATGTACTTAAGGCATATGTATTCATTAAGTATATGTACACATTTGTAGATATCTGTGAAATTTTAAAAGAAATCCATTTGCAGGAAGTTTGTCTGTCTTGCAAGTGATATCGATAACTACACATCCAAAGAGCTAAGCAGAGGACATTTGATATACATGTTTTGGAACTAAAAAGTAGCGTTTTTCAAATTTTAAATCAAGTGTGTCAAGCGTTTGACACTCCCTTGTCTCTTCTTTCTCCTGCATGTAAACACAATAATTTATAATTGCAGTTATTTAAATGAATTAAATTCGGTATGTGATCTTGTGATTACAATTGTAGTTCCGTGTGAATTTCGGAGTCAAAAATCCGTCCAACAAACACATTATTCCAACAAATTGCAAAAATTCTAAATTCAAGCCCAGGATCTATGCTTTAAAACTATTCTTCGTTAAAATGAATCAAGGTGTTCGCGGTCTTACTTAAGGGCCACAATTTTACGTGGGGAAAGGATGACGAAAAAATTACCGGAGAATATACGAGAAAGTTTTGAGGGAGCTAACTATTCCGACTGGTTGAAGTAAAGAAAAGAATTTTAGGATGGAAAACTGAGAATTTATCATACTTTCCTGTAGGTTATAGAGTTAAGCAATAAATGTCTAACAGTGTTAGACAAATTTTATAATTATATATTTTTTTCTTGATTGATACTTTTGATTATATTTACTGTTTATTAATTAGAAATAGTATTCTTAGTTAATGTTCCAAAGCAACAGCAAATATGAGATTTAGAATTTATATTTTTCTCTGGTATCTATATTACATCTTTTACTTAAATTATCTAGTGGTTATGTTTAGACATTCAAGTTTTTCTTTAAATAACAAAGATTTTTTTATTATTCAATAATATTTCTTTTTAAGCTAGTTTTCTCTTTTTAAAATGCTTGGGCTTAAATGTGAAAATTTAAAAGAAATATATTTTATAATTACAAAGCTAAGAAAATTATTTTAGTTATTGTTATTTTGATTTTGTTAAATATTTTTGATTTCCTTTCATTTCTGATGCTACCAAATTTACGAAATGTGTCCCCTTTCCAGAAGCATAATAGTTCCTTACTTCCAATTTTTGGTTCATTTGGTCCTTTCTTGCGCACTCAAAGTTTTTCTGGACATTTTTCGGTTGAATGATCTGGTAACAAACAGTGACGTTTCTTCTTTCTGAAATGTCTCTGTAGCAATTTTTCGATTGCAATCCTTTATTCTTGAGCTGACGTTTATTATAAAGAAAGAAGCATTCTTGAAATTTTGTGCCATTGCTAACCACAGCGGATTAATAAGGTTTAGAAAAATCTTTATAGAAGGAAGATATGATTTATTTTGGAGATATATTGTTTATTATAGATTTTCATGAGATGCAATTTGTAAAACATGTATATTTCTTACTACAGAACTAATGAATTCAAAATGTATACAATTTAATGATTCTTTCATTCACAGACTACAATCTTGTATAAGAATTAAGAATTGAATAAGTGATTATTTTATCGAACATCCATAATAGAAAATAGTAAAGAAAAGGATATTTACTTTCAATACATATTTTGAAAAAGTTATTTCACAGCATTTTCGAAAGATAGAACCTTGGTAAACTGCCAGCCAAAAATATTTTTAAAACAAATATTTTAAATGTTTTCATTTCAAAATAATGTAAATAAGTTCAAAAGGATTATAAAAGATACAAGAAATTCATTATTTCAGAAAGATAAAATAATCAACTGTTTCACTTCATAATAATTATTTTCTCTATTCTCTTATATCCCTTTCTATTAATAACATCTCTGTTTAAAACAAACAAAAAAAAAAAAGGTTTCTAAAAATTTAAGTTTTAATCTCAATTTAAATTTTAAAATATCTAATTTCTTATACTAAAATGGAATACCAGAATTTGCAACTAATATTCCACCATTCATTATTTTCAGAAGATTTCAGCAAACAATGAATGGAAAAAGTTTTTAAAAATCACAGAAGGGTAGTTCAGTATTAAAATAAAAGAGAAAAAAACCCTTCATTGTGAGTATATGGTCACTATAAAGTTGAACAAAGTAAAGTTAAAGTACTTAAGAACGAAATTCAATCTCTCTTGGGAACACAAAAAGGATCTTCGCGGGTGGTGATCAACCTCATGCATTCTCATACATTTTAAAAACTTTTCATTTCTAAGTGATTATATTCCTTACTATTCTACATTTATTATTAATTGTGTTATTATAGTACAGTATAGTATTGTTACAAAAGTAACAATATTATACAGCAGTGAGGAAATAACGTGGCCCTCTCGAAATATTGCAAATGATGACAAGCTGTTGATTAATGTTACACAACACTATTTAAAAGGTTTTTTTAAAGTTATTATTTTAAGGCTTAATTTAGAATTTCAGTATTATTTTGGCAGACCTTATTGAATTGCCATGACTGTTAACTGAGGAAAGCAATAACTATCGCGATATTGTATTGAATCCACCTTGCCAAATTGTTGAAAGTGTTGCGTATCAAATAATCCGATTGGCGTATTCCTGTTAAAAATGCATTCATTTTCTAATACACCCGACATTGCTCGAGACGAAAATATTTTAACCAGCATCGCTTAAAAGTAAATATAATATTTTTAATGTAAAAAATATTTTTGCATATAATAATATTATATAGTACTCTGAAACCATACTTTTATCGTTATTTTTAATTAAAATGAGGATATTAGTTTGATGAAACGATTTGTGAATTTCATATTTTTCGAAAAATCCGACTGTTCTAACGAACTTTTAGCATCTGATAAAATTCTATATTTGATAATTTTTAATCATTGATCATTGATCATTGATCATTTAATCAAATCATTGATAATTTTTAAAGTGTATTACAAAATTTAAATTAATCATTGAGATCGACAGTTCGTAAGTCAATAAATCAATTATTTATAATATCTATAAAACTTGAATAGACGATCTTGATATGACGAAGGCCAATCAATATGGTTATATAAAATACCTACAAATTTACTTAATAGGATTGATAAGCTAAAAGCAGAACAATTTTTTTAAAAAAATGGGGAAACTATGATTGTTATAGAACATTTCAAAATTTCAAAATGGGATATTGCGTCGTAAAGCCATTCTTCATGACTTTATTACGCAAATACAATAATAATTAGAGAAGCATATAAATTACAAAATTGTAAGTTCAGTAACTATTTAATAGATGTTTTCTACTACAATGTAAAGAAGTAGATTTGAATACAATTTCAATGTTTATACTCATTTTTGGAATACCATAAAATATTTTTTTAATTCTGTAATTCTAAAATGAAACACTGTTAAGAAAGAAAATAAAAATATCTTCTTCACTTTTATAAAATGGCCTTCTGATCACTGTTCCACCGAAAATATTTCTTTTGTTATCTTGCATAAAACTAATGACTGGTAGTCATAATTTCAAAGCATTAATTACTCTTGCAATGCGAAGTAATTAAAAGTTTTGGCAATAAATCATTGGTGTCTCTATTTCAAGCTGCGAATTTAATCGGAAAAGTGATAACAGCAGAACAAAACATGGTCATTTAATTTTCCATTCATTTTGCTCTGTTCGACTGGATAATTAATGAGGAATGAATTTGGAAGGTTTTCTCTTCAACAACTATTTTGATCGTCTGCTCTTAAATATTGCGTCACAAAGTAATGAGTAATTTTGAAACAATATATTTAATACAAGGAAAGAAAATTGTGCAATATTTGAATTTAATATTTTCAGCTTATCGAAGTTATTTAGAAAATGTGCATTTTATTTAGAAGTAATACGAATTGTTTATTCAATTAGTTATTTAAATTTAAAGTTTTTTTGTCAGCAATATTTAACAACTGATTAATCCAAAACATATATATGGGAAGTCAGGCGAAAGCCAGCATGGGAAGAACAGTTCAAATCAGTATGGACTTTATATCGTATAACTTCAAACAATGTCAATAAAATATAATATAAAATTTACATATAATAAGTGAAAATTTAGAAACTACGTAACGTGAAAGGATTAAGTATATGAAATAACAAAATAAAATACAGAACAATGCTCAAAATCTCAATATGTAAGAATAAGTATTTCTATGCAAAAAGCATTTCTTAGTAAACAATGTCTATTTTAATTTTTCGAATTTTACAAAAATAAGAAAAATTGATTGAAAAAGATTTCTGTTTCAAATCTAATATGAAAATGAGATCACATTCTCTTATTATGTACCTAAAATCTATTTAAAGCCCAAAAAAACTGGTTTTCAAAAAAAGAACTCACATCTTGAAATATGCAACGATAATGCCTGCTCAAAATGCACAAAATAAAAATAATTTCTATGTAGTTTATAACATCAGAAAAGAATTATTATTATTTATCTAGGTATAATTTGAAAAAAGAAATTAAGAATATCAAAGAAGCATTTTTTTTATTCTATGTAAGAGCTCAGAAAAATTATTAAAATGCTTCACCACGTTTTCAATGAAGAAATATTCTCAGCTTTTTCAAAACGAAACACAAAAAGATAAGCAGTTGTTTCTGTTTTTTGATATCTTAAATATTACTTAGACGTTATTTTGAAATAAATACTTTGATGTTTAAACGTAGCCAAATGTAGAAAAATGCACAAAGACGGCATCATGCTTTCCTGAATTTCACAAATCACCATAATGAAGTAGATAATTAATATTGTTTGAATCAGGTTTACATATATTGCACACATTTGGGAAATTAGGGACTGTATTATTTGGATTCTGTAACATTTAAGAATTAAGAGGTTATTTCTGTAAATGCCATTTAATCATGAGGTAGTGAACTCTTTAGACCTTATTTATTTTATGTCTGATTGTTTGTTTCATACAGGAAATTAAAAAATTACTGAAGTCAATAGTACCTCTATAGGACGGAAAATAGGCTATGGATATTAATGAATAGTTTCCTAGTATTAATTAGGCTTCCTTTATTGGTAACATGTTTTTAATGATTATTGGTTTTGATGATGATTTTTTTTATAAAACTCTGGAGTTTCAATCTCTATTATAGCCTTTTGGCATAATGAGAAAGTGAAGTTCCAGTCCCGCAAAAAACGATTGTGCAGTTAGAAGAAAGATTGCTGCGATTTTAATTATTTCATTTTTAATGGTTCTTGATATTATTGGACTCGATTTCTTTTAGAAATAGGTCTGCTCATAGTAACGGAACGAAATTCAGAGTAGTAAAATAACTCGAATTGAATTCCTCCAACATTTTGACGTTTAAAAATAGTTTATTGAAGGAATCATGAACGTCAAGTACTGCATAATAGCTTTAAGTGAAACTAAGCATGACCAATTTTCTCGGCTAAATTTATTTTTACTGATCGAAAATATACACATGAAGAAACAATAAATTTTATAATAACTTTCTTTAAGAATAGTGAACTCATGTAGAAAGATAGATTAAATAATATTTAATAAAATTTTTTTTTACTTCTAGTATTTATGAAATAATCATATTTAAATGAAAATTTATTGAGTTTTAAGTTTATCTAGAAAATACAGTGTGAAACAATGTACAAATGTTTATTATTCTATTCTAAATTTAATTAGCAAGTACAATTGTTATTTGAAATAGGATTATACCGCTCAAATAGAGAATTATTGGTATGGTTTGTTTCATTAAAACTGAAACAATAATATGCAATATTAACTGCGTGTTTCCTTGGGGTATTATGCTTAGTTATTATAATTATTGCATTTTTAAATGGTGGGTATTATATCATATCATATCATTCCATGACTTCTGCACTAATTGCCACGGAAATTTGGATTTGTGATATTTTCTAATATTTATGCATAAACAGATCTCTAGTTCATTAATTAATTGAATATCTCATTAAATTACTAAATGTTTTACAGCGGATTTTCAAAATTCATACAATTATCATAAATATCCCAGAACACTTCTTCTAATAATGGATACCGTTAAATTATGGAAAGTAATTCTGACCATTAATCGTATTTATATCTATTAATCAGTAAAGATATTTAGGACAGAATGAGTCCTTGTATTCAAAATTTTTGTTAAAATACAAAAAAAAAACCCCATTAATTTGGAGGAGAAAAAAAATTATTAATTTTAAAAAATGCGCAAAAAAAATATATATATCTTGCTTTTGTGTTTGCTTACATTTTTTCTTTTCGAAATTGGAAATTCTTGATCCTAATGATGGATACAAAATATTTCTCTTTAAAGCATAAAAAATTTTTGGGTTGTCCATTTGGTAATGTTTTGTCGAATATTTGCTCTCTGTTGTAAAAAATCCTAAGTTTCACAGGATATATATATGGATAACTTTTTTATTTCACATGAGTAACATTAATATTTCTCATATTAGTAACAATAAATTACCTTGGTGAAACATTTCCGAGAAACAACATTGGACAAAAAGGTATGCGGCAGAATAATAAAAAAACTTCATCTCCTAAATTGTGAGCATTTTTTAGTATAAAACCTAAATAGACGTTATAAAAGATGTCAATTAAAACCTGGCTAGGGTAAAAAAAACTATTACAATTTGAAAATGTGTAATATTACACTATGTAAAGACTTTTTTTCGGATTTCCATTTATAAAATCCTTTTTGTATGTCAAACTTTGCAATTTCCAGTGTTGTATTGGACCGTTGTCCTATTTTTAGGACGGTCTGTATTTAAAAAATATTACAATTTGAAATTTTTGCTTTATATGTGTAAGATCCTTTCATGGCCTTAAAAATTTACGGTTTTCCTATGTTTAGTTTTATGAGTTGTCCAATATGGGTTAAACTATGGAAACTAATTCTGATCATTAATCGTATTTATATTTATTAATCAGTAAAGATATTTAGAACAGAATGAGATCTTGCTTTTAAATTTTTTGTTAAAATGTCAAAAAATATATATTAATTTTGGATATTAATTTTAAGAAATATGCAAATAAAATCTTTCGAATACATTTGCTCACATGTTTCTTGTAATGAGAAATTCATTAACAAAGTGATTGGATACAAAATATTTCACATGAAACTATAAAATTCTTTCACTGAATAATCTTTAGTTAAAAGATATTCAAACCATGACTCTTTAACTCATGACTGTCGTTCAACAAGTATAATAGTAAGACAATGTATTGTAAAATTCAAAAATTTCAGCCTTGGGGTTTTGATAAATCTCTTCCGGATAGACCTTCCTTAGTGTTAAAAGCACATTTTTGAAATTATATTTCCTCTCCACTACTTTAACTCAAAATTGTTTTGAGATCGTTGAAAGGAATTTAGTACATGGTATTGACTCAAAATATTTGAATTTCTTTCAAGTTTTGAAAATATCCATGAATGTTAAGTTTCTTTATCATCTATTCAAATATACATGGTCATGAATTGAATAGATGAAATTTGGATTTTAGTTGTAGCATCGAGATCTGAATGAAATCATATGTCAAATCTTCCAAAGGTTGATTGACTTTGGATCTGTACATTCTCATGGAAAATGCAATGACTCAAAAACTAAATGAAACTAAATAAATGATATATGATTTGGGATTTTACTTTTAAAATTATAAAAATGCGCCAATTTTAGTTTCAATTGGTTGAAAAAACGGTATTGAAACTTCTGTGTTATCGTTACTTTATTATAATACTATGCACAAAACTTCCATACTTGGGAAAATCAAAATCTATTATTTGTGATTTAAGCCCAAGGTCCATAATTTTTTTACGGGAGAAATATTGCATTTTTTAGTGTGTGAATGAGAAAAGACAAATCATTTCTATTTTTTATTCACTAAAGGGCTTTAATGGAAAATATATTATAGATATTTCATGAGTTTTTGTAAAGGGTGTCCCAAAATTAACGCAAGGTTTGAATTTGACACCATTCGTACAGTAAAGTATTGGCAAATCTATTAAAAAACCATTGGATAGTTTCGGGTGAGTAAAAATGAAGTGTTACACGATAGAGCAATGCGTTTTCATTGTTGAACAGTATAATGGAAGTCTGGCGGTCATAGTTCGAAAATTTGAAAATTGACCTCTTAGATCGTGATTTAACAGCACGAGATTTTTTTCATGGGATTTTTTGAAGTCAAAGGTCTATGTCAATAAGCCCACAAGCACGCGAGAATTGAAGAAGAAAATTCAACGCTATATCAACGAATTCAGCCACATTATTGCAAAATGTTCATGGAAAATTTCGATAAATGAGTGTGTATGTGCCAGGAAAGCTTTAAGGGCTAGTCTTTCTATTTTTTATTCCATATATAACTGTATCCTGTATACTCTGAAATTCAATAGAAACGTAGCAATTTAAAGAAAAAAACTGTTTTTTTAATTAATTTGAATTTTGCGTAAACATGGTGTTACATCGTGTAACGCTCTATTTTTACTAATTCTAAACTATCAACTGTCAAATGGATTTTTTAATAGGGTTGCCAACACTTTATTGCATGAATGGTGGCAAATTCAAATCTTGCGTTAATTTTGGGACACCCTTTATTTTAATAACTATACTATATTGATAAAATAATCCATGTACTTCTTTCTTTTCGATTATTATGATTTTTCTTATGTTACTCAAAGTTTATTTTAGACAATCATTTAATCCAAACTGATTCCAAAAATTTGATTTGAGTTTTCTTGAAAACGGAAAAAGTACTCTACTTTTGTCAACTTTGTCGCAACATTTCAAATATTTAAGCTGCCTTCCTATACCAATATTTTATACATTCAATGAAAAACAACATTCTAACGCTTCATAGATTTATTCGAATATACCAGATATATTTGAAAAGAAATTCATTCTTCATGCAGAACGCACCGCTGCATTTCCTAATCGAATAACAGAAAATTTTGGACCAGATACGAATCAATACTTTTGTCATCTACCATTTTCATCTTTTTATTATTAAAAGCAATGCCGACACATGTACATTTATATATAAGTCGGATGGAAACCGAAAGCCCCTATTCATGTCCTTAACTAGAATGGCTGAAGACATTTCCTATTTTTAGTGCTGTTGGTATCTTGTAGCATTTGAAAAGAACTTGTTCGGTTGCTCTATATTGCAACACCCACGCTGCATCACCTACCCTAAGGGATGAAGATGAATATATTTAAATAGTTCTGTTAGAGCAGAACTATTTTAATGCTCACTTACTTTTTGGAGGGACGTTTCCCATCGGAACGACTCAGTCGGGCAATTAATTAATCTGGGATTTGTTTGTAAGTGACAGAGGTTTCAGCTTCAAGAAGTACATTATATTTGTATGAAGGCTTTTGTGTGTGAATGATTTATTTATTGATTATTTATTTATTTACTGAAGATAAAATTGGAATAAATTGAGTGGAAATGTTTCACGACACAGTGAACATTAGTTAAATAACAATTTAATGGTTCTCCTTAAGAAGATTTTAGGCTTTGAAGTAATTTGCATTTGATTTGAATAATCAAAAAGATTAATAATAATTTGACAGTTCAACGTCAAGAAGTTTTTAGAATTCATTTTGAAGTTTTTATTCTCAAGAAAGGCTTTCTATTTCCCCAATAATGTACACTTGCTTCAATTGTGGTGAAAATGATTAATTTAATAATTCGGAATTTTAAAAAAATTAGTTCCACTTTGAGAATATGTTTTAAGTTTTTGTTTCACTTAATTTAAGCCATGAAATTGTTAGATAAGAGTTTTATAGTTACATCTGAAAAATGAATTATTAACTTAAGCTTTTATGGTTTTGTTTGAGGTTTCGGCATCAGGAAGAGCTTATTATTTATGCAATATGAGCATAAATGTTTGTACGTGAACAAGAATTTAACATTGAAATTAAAATTGCAATCATTTCATAGGAAACAGATTATAAAATATAGTAAACAGTTGTTAAATAACAGTTTATTTCTCTTAGAGATATTAGTAAATGATAATATAAATATTTTTTCCGATGTGTACGAGTTTCGCTTTGACATAAATTCGGACAATAGTTTGCCTCATTTTTTTCCCCAAACAAAGATTTGAATTTGATCTGAAGTTATATGAATTATCTTTGACTTTTCAGTGTATGAAAAATGTATGTATGAAAATGTATTAAAAACAATTTAAGTTACCAGATTATAAAATTATGTTTTTTAGTTTTTTTTTCTTTTTTCTCTCTCTCTCTTTTGTTTTTAGTTGAAAAAACATACTATAAATAGCATTCATCTATCAGAAATTCTAATTCCAAGGAAAGAATTTTCATTAATAGGAAAAAAAAATAGAGTAAAGTAACGAATTGAATACTGAGACTCCATTCTAAAATTATCATAAGAGCATTTCTATTATTAGCTGGCTCTTCTTTAAGATTCTGTGATAAATTTTTGAATCATAGTTTTTGTAATACGTGAATTTTAAATTTGACTTTTAATCCTTAATTTGGTCATATGTTTCTGATTACTAGCAAAAAACTAAATACGTACATTTGGATTTTAGTATTTACCAATAAACAGGGTCAAAATGCTCTTAAGAAGATAAGGAAATAGGTTCAACCAGGTTATATAGCAGTGGGTCGAAACATGATTAAATGCAATTATTATACAAATATAATTCTAATGCTCTTTATTTTTTAAATTAGATTATTAGATAAATTATATAATTAGATCTGCATCTTTATATAAAAATATGTGTTTTCTTGAATAAAGCTAGAATAATTCTATAATTTAAAGAATTTGTTTTGGTAGAATTAGACAATTGATTGCAAAAATTTTATTTTCCTCTGAATAAATGTGAAAAATATATTTAAAGTTTATTCCTATTTATTATTATTCCAATTTATTTATTATTTATTCCCCTTTTAAGTTCAAGTTAAGTTCAACTTTGGTATTTTGACAATTATTATTAGAGGTGAACTTCCTTAGTTTTAAATTTGATTCATGAAACTACCTTTAGTTTATTCCAGAAATTGAAGTCTGTCTAATTTTAGATCTGTCGAAATCCGAAAAGTTCAGCCAAAATATTAACTTTCATCTTCTTCGCACAAATGTGGCATGTTGACTTGCATTTCATAAAACATTATTTTTCATTCATCAGCTTTGAAAATAATGGTAACAAATGTTTCTAATTTAGAATGAAATAGAAGTGTTTTTTTTAAAGAAGACTTTCTCAAGAATCCATTGTGCCAAATAATGGTAATTTACCAGAAAAAAACTTTTTTATTATAATTTTATTCTCCTTTCTATCTTTATACACAGCAATGCAGCATTATATTGATTTGTATATGGTACTCACAAATATATATATTTTATCTATTATATAAAAAAATATGTGAACTTTGCATTTTATTTGCTTTGTGTTTTGTATATAGCGAGTCACCAGACCCATGACATTTGACGTTCGCTTTACCAGTATTGTTTGAAATATTTAATGGAAATATTTATTACGTCATAATAATCATTTATATTTCAGTTGACGATGAAGTGATGAGAAAACAGGAAAAATAAAGATTTAATTAACACCAAATAAATTTAAAACAATATTATTTGTTAATTCTACTCTTAGACACATCGTTTGTGGCAACACTGATAAATAACTTTCTGGTTTGTGTGCCTTTTTCGAGTAACGGAAATTTTTCGCTTCTTGGCTAACAATCGTCTGAATATCTAAACAATACACTGCATTATTTTTTAAAAGTAATAACGTGGGATCTAGTGATATAAGATGGTGAGAAAATGCGAAGGAAGACCGAGCCAGAATCGGCAATTTGAAAAGAAAAGCTGATTGTGAAGCTGGTAAATTGGAGGTAATATGTGAAAAAAGTGATTTAATATTTAGATATTGGAGAGATAAGCAAATAATTTCTCATTGTGGGGATTTGGGTTTTAAATTGGCAGCTCAATCGGAAAATGTATGTTCTCATTAAGGAAAGATTAAGCTTCCAACATTGTAAGAGTTTCCAGTGTCGTTAAAAAATGTCTTTAGAAAAGGACTAAAATTACAGTTTTCAGAAATAAACCTAATTTTAATGAATGAATTCATCAATATTCTTAATATTTCTTATCAAGACAAAAAATTTCCTATATTCTTTTTCTTTATAAAAAAGCCTTTTTTTGCTAGGCTACATTCCTTTGCCATAAAGACACATATCATATAATTATCGATAAGAATAAAGTATAAAATAATGAAGCATTTTATAGAAAAGACAATGTTTGAGTGCAAGCTTTGATATCTCATGTAACAAAAATATTTATTTTTGATAGAACCTATAAAAATCTAAATTAAATTGTTGAAAAATATTTGTATTAAATAAACGTAAAAATAAAATACAATATTTATAACCTCCAAATATTGCATTGGAATCATTAATACATGGTTAATTTATAGTTAAACCTTAACAATAAAATCATATAAATTAGTCTCCAATAATATTTCTTGTCTTCTCCGTACACGAAAAAGTATTCTAAAAAATCATGAATAAGAAAAAAAGACGACTATTCTACCTTAAAATGTTTCAGACGGAAACATAATTCACCGTTTAGCTAGCATTTTATATCGCTTGCATAAGTCAAGGGAAAAAAAAAGAAACCATGCGTTCCCTCAGGACCCAAAGACTTTTTCTGGAGCTTTTTCATTTTCACTCTTATAAACTAAAGTTTCTCTATACTAGGCTGTACCGATAACTTATCTGAAACATTTTTTCTAAGAAATGAAAGTCGAAACAAGCAGAAGTCTCACTTTTCTTTGCAAGCGCCGTCTTAAGACACTCATATCTTGGAGATCTAAATTCGGCAATAGTGAGATTGTAACGTTAAAGAAAAGAGAAGACAGGAAGTGTTTCCTGTATCTTATCTTAAACCTTAGATATTGATTTTTTTATATTTGAATCTCCGAAACCAATTAATTTGTAAAAACAAAAGATCTATAAATAGAAGGAATAGAAATGCTGTTTATACACATAAATAACCTTTTCTTAAGCACATAAGTATTATTTTTTGAATCAAAAGCAATAAAATCCTATTCATTTTTGCATTGGAAGTAACTCTTTCCCTCTTATTTATGCAAGAATTTCGAGAAATATATTTATTTGTTTCATCTAATAAATAAAAAATAATATCTTAATTTGCTGTTTTTATTTGTCCTATTTTAAATTTAAATGAGGTGTATTTTCTGTTTGATCAAGATGGTTAATTGATTAGCTATTATCTTATTCATTCAAGAACGTCTTTATCTTCCGATTTCTTTACATTCGAGAAGTTTAGATACTTATTATGTGACAAAGGATCAAACATTTTCTCTTCTAGATTTGTATGGACAGTCACAAAAAGCATGTTCAAAGACAAGAAGACATCCGTGTATGGACAGTCACAAAATTGAAAGACATTGGAAATGAAAATATACGTAAATCTTTCATTCAACCGATATGTCATTTTTGCACATCACGTTATTTAACAATTATTTTTATACACGAAGAACCATCAGAACAATTTTAGATTAAAATTGTAACACTACAAATGATAGTAGAACAAAACTGCACTCCGGTAGAAAAGCAACATTTATTAAGTAAGATTTTAAGAACATCATACATTGTACATCGGTGATGTATTATTTTTCTTTTACCACAAGAGTATGAGAAGTGATGCACGTGCTTTTTTAGCCCTGTGTGTCACTTCCTATGATCCCAATCTAAACAAAGAGCGAACAAGAAATTTCAGATGGAACGTATCATATAGATGTAAAACGTGATGTAACAGTTTATGGCGATGCTGCCAAGATCGCCACAAACATGTTACAGCATGCCTAAACGCCAATATATATAGTTTGAATGGCAAGTGTGTTTTAAAGAAAACATTTTGTTGAGGTGATGAGAGTTCCATTTCGATCCGAAATGAAAATACAGAATGGAAAGAACATTAGAAATGTAATACTGTAAGGGAAAGTAGCTATTTTGAAGGTGATAGTGTGTACAAGTGGATAAAGAAATTAGTTTCGTGACAACAGAACTAATCTCGCAACTTTTTGAGATTTCATTGTGTGATTGGATAGAGAATAGATACTTGGTATTCTTTTTGATGAATTTAGTCGAAAACTGGAAAAATTCCATACCTTTGGAATAACAAGACAAATTCCATTCATTTAGCTTGTTTTATCTTTGATTTGCTATAGCCATACAGTCTTTGATGTATCTATATACATAGATGAATTCCTATAATATATTTCTTCAAATGAATATCGAGGATAATCATTTAATTTTTGAGGTCGAATGTTTCTGATGATTTTATACTTTACAGGCAAAAAAGGGGCGAATTTCATAAGCGAATGCTATTTAAGTCATGAAAATTGAAAAATAAATGATGTCCTGGGCGTTTAAAAACTAATTAGAGAGATAAACATTGAAATGAAATATTTAAATCGCAGAAATATTTTTTATTATTCTAAATTTGTTGAATCTTTTAATAATACACGTGGTCATTTTAAAAGAAATTTTAAACCTTGACATTGCAAGTCTTTATACAAAATAAAATGTGCGTGCATGATATTTTAAGGCAGTTAAAACTTTCTGAACAAGTGTTAATTGCAGATGATTTCTCAACAAATTTTGTAACTTTATGTGAAGTTTAAAGTCTCTAATCGTTCCCTGACTTTATTTTACAGAATTTTTAATTTTTAATATGTTGTTTTTAAACAGAGTACCTCAATATCATTCTTTTCAATTTGCATAACTGAGTTTCTGCCTTAACTGCTTTAAATTTTCATAATAAATTCAAGCCTAATAATTTTATGCATCATTAGGTTAAGACAAAAAAATTGTTAAAGCAGGTAAATCAATTTTGAATACTTTAACTAAAAATCCCTTAAAGTCAATAGTTAGTTTTAATGTGAAAAAGCGCATAAAAAAGTATAGAATTTCAATTTGAAAATTTTACATAATAAAGAAAACTGGAAAAATTTAGTTTGTTTTAGATTTCAAATATGATTGGGATTTTGTCATGAAAATATTAGCTTAAATTTAATAAATGGTTTATTTTTCGGACATTACCATTAAAAAAATTTTTTCCAGCGTCTTGCATTATTTGCTTTAATGCAAAGAAAAAAGGCAATGAAACTGGTTCTGAGCATGCACATAATAGTATTGTCCTAATCTTTTGTTTTTATATTCATTCAATTGATATATTAGGATGCAAAAACTTAGTAAAACTCAATTCATAGACACCATATTATCATTTTTTTTGTCACGATTTGTCTTTTTCCTTTTCGTAAATTAAACATATTCTCTCACGTGCTTGATGGGGATACAATAGTATTTATTATTATTTTTGGGTAAGCGTGAGTATTAAAACAAGCGATAAAACACTTTCTTAGCACAACAAATCGTCTTCGTAAAATAAGCTTCTTAAAGGAATATATGAGTCACATTTAGAAATGAGAATAGATTAAGCATAGGAATTACACAAAACTGATTTGAAGCATCTGCTAATTGATAAAAAATAGCATCATATGTTTGTCCGAAATCCTAATACTATAAGTAAAAAAATACAGATACGTTTGGTTTAACCCTTCACAATTTTTTTATGTCTAATATTTCTGTATTCTGTTCTTGATCTATCAGCCATGAACAGAGAAAAAATTTGATGTATTAACTAGAAAAACAGTTATGAATAATAGCCAGGTGCTTAAAAAATGCAATTAAATTAAAATTTTATTGTGTTATCTGGAAATTTAATCCTGAATGGCAGCCATAATTTGGATACAATGTAATTAAAAGTTTTAATAGTAAATTTTTGGTAGCATCATTTGAAATTGCTGAGATGATAAGAAAACTAATTAGAGCCGAGCAAATCAGAGTCATTAGAATTATCCATCCATTACATCTTTATCGAATGATGAAAAATTTTCTCATCAATAACTGTTTTAAATGAGCGAATTTAAATATTACTTCAGAGTGTAATGAATTATTCTAGTAATCAAAAAATGTAATGAAAAATATATACTACTCGTCGCTTTTAGTGACCAGCCGATATTATTTCAGAGTGTAATGAATTATTCTAGTAAGCAAAGGATGTAATGAAAAATATATACTATTATGAATTCTGGGAATATTTAAATTCTATTCAGCATTTTTTTCATATTACTTTAATAATTTTTGAAATTTTTGATTCTTATAAAATTCATGTAAAATGATTTATATTACATATGCATGTCACTATGCCTATTCTTTGTAGTTGTTTCAAATAGCCACTTTTAACAAACACGTAATTTGAAAAGTGAAGGTTTATGATAAAAGTTACTTTCCTGCGATTATATTTTTTTGGTAGTTGCATAAAATAAAAATAAATCATGCATTTAGGATGTTTTTGCTGAAACCGATTCTCTAAATTCTGATTCATCGAATCGGAGACTATAATCACGTGGATATGTAGATATATAGATAATGCTCTGAGGATTAGCACATTTCCAGAATATTAATTTTACCAACACAGAATAAGTATATGAACTATTATTGCAATGTCAAATGTGTGTGACATTTAACCCGCAGATTTTTTCGAAAGACCAAATGCTCTCAAATTATTGATCTTGAGGGAATGGACTTCCACTTAATTCTATCTGAAATGAATAAACTTTAATTTACTGTTGATTTGTTGGTAGAATTGCTCATTTTTTTTTTTGCAGTCTGTTAATTCCGTGCTTGTTTTTATGAAATGCATTGCATTCTCTGAGGAAATACAGCTCCTTCAATAAAGTAGAATGTTGAAGTTAAAATTATATTGTTAGAAGTTAAAAAAAATAATAATGGTCTTTGAGTCAAATGAATATTGCATTGAATTTTTTTAAAATTATTCATTGATATTTTAGAAGAAAAGGGTCACAGAAAGCACTCAAAACTGTTTGAGATTCATGGTATCAGAGTGAACCCTTAATTTTCATTCTATTTAGCATAAAACTCCAATGAAAGTAATGGAAATAAACAGATCAGAATTCTAGTTTAAAATGATTATATTTCTAAGTATTTAATGCGTAATTTATTATATTGCATGATAAATAACGTAAAAAATGACTATTCCTAAAAAATATCATAAAATACTAATTCTATCCCATACTGCAGCTTACGCTAGTATAAAATTGCAATAAAAATAAATTTCGAATCCAATTCATGATGGTTGGTATTTGAGCTTTGAGGCAGCGTTCATACGAGGCCAATTGTTGTGGTCACTAGAAAGATACACCTATCTCAGAAACATCACGTGACCACTAATGGACAGTAATAAATAGTTGCCTCATCAAGACAATTATTTAGCAATGTCCCGCTCATGTTGCCTCAGCTGTTCATATTAGAACAATATCAGGACAACAGTAGAAACAGAAATATTTCGGATAATATTTGGCTTCGCAGTTATAGACATATGGCTGAAATCAGATAATGAAAATCGCAAAAATATCAATTTTCAATTAAATTTCGAACTATTTCCATATTACCGCAAATAAGTGTGGTCGTAATCACTCAGGCATCAAGGCATCTTTGATTCCTGCTGATTCAAAATTTTTAAATGTTGAGTTTGATACATTCACCTTTCTTCTCTTATATAAAAAATGATCAGTATTAAAACTAGACAGTAATCTAATTTAGTAGATTAGAGCCTTCCTTTATTTATCCAGTACTTCTGAAAAACTTTCACTATGCAAGTAATCAATTAATTTTATATAATATCTTCAGCACTAAAAAAAATGACATGAGAAGAAGCAGGTCCAAAATTTTTTTCGTAATTAAAGCCAACTATTGCCAGCAATAAAAGGTCACGCCTACAGCAGAAAGATCACGTGATCGTAATTGGGCAATAGCAAATTGTTGTCCCAATGATGCAACGATTGGCCATTGTTTCATTGACCTTCTGTGCACGCTGCTTAAGTTAGATTATTTAAAGCAAACAGGAGTTGTGTTAGGAATCTGTTCTATTGTTTATAAACGAATAACAATAATAATAAAAACTTGCCTCCATTGCTTACTACTTCTATTATATTATTATATATGTCAAGTTAAGCATGTGAAGATGTTTGTATTCTTAGTTGCGTGTGCATCTATTACTTTTCAATCCGATATTAACGCACTTTTTTTAGATAATTCTTAAAGAAAGTATCTGATTTGTTGTATGAAAATGCTTGAAATGAATTATAAAACCGGTAACTGGTATCTATTTATCTTTGATGACGTATTGTATGAGCACAAAAATATTACGTATTAAAAGTTTAATTATTTCTTGTGTATTGTTTGAAGAAAGACTTTGTGAATGTGTAAAGTGAATAATTATTAAGGAGCCTGAATCATGAAACTCTCTTCTTTCACACATGGTAAGTAATAGTAATTTTAGTTTTAAATATTAGCTTTGCATTAGTCGACTTGTTTGCATGTTGTATTCATTATGTTTTCTCTTTGCCATTAAGTTTCTGGGCATTCTTTATATGTTGGCGGATGAATGAATTGCCTGAAATTCATATCTACTTAGTATTCATACCTAATTAGATGACCCCAACTCTACTTTCGCAAATGTGCATCTAATTAGTTGATACAGTTACATTTAAGGGAGGAACGTGTTAAAATTTCAGAATATCTACATTTCATTATCATAATAGTAAATAACTTAACATTATATTCCTCTATAAACTAAAAATTACCAGGAATGATAATGTAATCTGAAAAAAAATGTATGTAATTTTATTGCACGATAGTAAATACTTATTAATTTTTTTGCATTATTTTCCTATTTTTTTCTAAAATGCTTAATAGACAATATCAGTAATGCTGCCTTATTATATGATATAAGCTCTGATCTTTATTCCTTCATTATTTTATATGCTGAAATAGGCATGGTGTAAAATTACGCCTAGAAATGTTCAAGAAACTTTTCAAAAAGAAACAGAAATATTCCAGTTAACTTCCGACTAGATTTATATTAATTGACTCAAATCCTTTGGATTACAAAAGTGAAAGTTATTCTATAAATGGTTATTAATAATCTCGATGAGTATTTTCAGTTAAAATTAGTTTGAAATTTATATATATTTTTCCTTATTTGTGTGGTACCGCGTTTATAATGAGCATATGCTTAATATATTGTATCGCATGTTTTAGTAATTTTTCAGATTATTTTGTGTTCTGGATTGTGTTTGCGATCTGGATTCGAATTTCTTGATTCTCTTAAAATTGTATATGTAAATAAAAAATGTAAGTAATACTTAGGGATAACATTTTGCTTTGTATTGTTGAAGTAAATTTACTGCCTTCGACAAATGCACCATTTGTATCGTATAATTATCTCTTCAAAGGGGAGGGGAGTTTGTTTATATACATGTATCGAAATTTTTAATAAAAATGGTATAAATCCTCTGATAAATTGGAAAATATTTGAGCTTACTTCTAAAATAGGACCCAGTTGATCGAAGTTAAAACTTTCACTTAATAATTTGAAGTTTTTCAGCTGGGAAAACTCTTAGAAACTAAACATTTTGTGAATTTATGTATTGAAGATACGTTGTCATTTCGAGAAAATAAATTCTCCAAATAAGAGTTCTAATTAGTAATTTCCATTGTGATAGCTTTATTTATTAAATATACCAATTCTTTGAAAATTATTGATTTGCAATTTTGTGAATCCTTTCTTAAGCAAGAATTTCTTTCAAATGCAATTAATTTCTTCATTTATAAAACAATTATTCTTTAACCACTTAACCTGCGGTTTACATTCCAAAAGTTATGGCCGCTAACGTAAACAAGGTTGCGCTGACTTCGAATCATTCCATGGTTCGGCAAATCGGTTTTAAGTTGTATGCGCAAGACTTGCGGAATGTAAACACCGTGTATAAGACACAACGTTTAAATTTGGAGGATATTTGATAGGTAATTACAAGCTGATGTAATAATTGTGGTAGATATACAAAAGAATTATTATCGATCTCTAAAATAGAACATGAATAACATTTGTTATACATTTATGTTATCAATAACATTTATTTATAATTTCTGAATATATTAACAACTCACGTAATTCTCCTTTATACAAAAATCAATAACAAAAATTAATAATCTTCAATGGTATGGTATGAGTTGTGGTGGGACAAACCGCGACCGTCGTACTACGAGCGATGCCGTAATATTTGTTTGGATCCATCATCCTACTACGGGCTATGCCCATGACATTTACTTTTGGCCCGTTCATCGTACCATGGGCTATGCCCATAGTTGTAGGTTAAGGGGTTAAAGAGAACGATCTCGCCTTCACAAAATGCAAATTCGCACAGTTTAACCATTTTCAATGACTACCATAGAGAACTAATTGAGAAATTGTTTATTCTGAATTTCTATATCACTAATTTATACATCCGAGTGTAGAATTCAAAATATTTGTGATGTGAAATAAAGACATTTGTGCAATTGTTGATGATCATTTGTAAATATCTCCTGGAATTTTTTTTGACTAAAAATCTTATTAACTTTAATTGATTCTGGAGAATTTTTTTAAAGTGTTATATCGGCAATTTTAATAAATCATTACATTACAAAAGTATTCGTCATATACCATTTAAAAATCGGATCTTCCCATAATTTTTCCTTTTTTTGGTATTATTTATTTTAAGCAAATTGCTTGATACTACAATTCTGTCTATTCCTTGAAGTACTATTAAAATTAAGGGAATCCAAAGGTATGAATAATTAATATTCAATGATGGTATTGTGGTAACCAAATAATGTCACTTTAACATTTTCTTATCAAGTAGCACACGCTTTCGAACTGAATAGACACGTTGGCTTAGCATGTAAATTTCTTTAAATTCCTTTGCCTAGAAGCAGCCGAATCTTTTAATCCCTCCTACCTCCAGTGAAGAATTTTTGTCCGTAATTTCTCCAGTAATCTCAAATTTGATGGCTGAAATTATTTTTAAATTGGGAAGACAAGAAAACACCACCTTGTTTGTAGTCGAATGAAATTCCTTTTAGCCCTTTTCAAACTATCGGAAAATGCTTCATGCACTGATAATTCTTCATTTAAAATATTTAGTGATTCTTTATTTTGAATGTAAAGATTATCCGAACAGTGAGGGAAAATGTCATTACCTCTGATACATTCACTTAAAACTCAAAGTTTTATTTTCGAATAATTTCCATTTTTGATTTCTTTAATGTAGATGATCTATCCGATAATTTCTCGAATACATAAAAGTTTATTTCTTCAGATGGGAAAAACTGGGCCATTTTAAGTATATCATGTCTTCAGAGCTTTAGATACATTCGGCATCATTTTTAGGGTTAAACTGCTCCAGCCTTAAACAGGAAATTTTGTAAAATTTTTCTTTTCTTCAGTTTGAATTACGCAGTTAATTAAGAATTTAGACATATAATTTATCACTCTTGCATCTGAATGTTTATCGGTGATAGGTCCCGAAAGTTTCTTAAATCCAAATTTGGCTTTCCTACAGAATCGATGCAAGTAGGAATACTCTTCCTTCCAAGCTGACATTCTGATCTTTTGAGTTTGGAGACTAAATGACTAATTAGTTATATACTCTATTAGAAGAGAATTTTTCCATATCATGCTTTGCTATGGAAAGAAATTCTCAATGTTAAAAAACGCTTTCAAAATTCTGATGCAGAAAAATCCGTCAAATTTCTAAAAAAATGCCTTGGTTGAAGAATCTTTGGCAAAATACTTTTTCAAATGTTTTAAAGACGTTTCATTCTATATGAGTATGAAATTTCTCGTTTCTAGATAAGTAGTTGAAATAATTCTAAGCATTTATGTGAGAAGATATTACAAATCAGTATATCGTCAGAAACGTTCTTTCTTGGGTTTTAAATACTTTCGCGATAATTGTCTCCCCATACTTCGGTTTACGGTTATTCTAAAGTACGAGTCGAAGACTTATAACTAAATACGAAATCCGATATTTAACCTGATTTTCCATCTCATTGACACAAATACTGAAATATCCCATTCCTTTTTATAATTCTTATTTATTATAGGAAAATCGTTTCATCGGTTCTTTCACTTTAGACAATTCATTTGTTTTTTGTTACAAAATAACTAGCAAATTAAATCTCATTCACCAACTTTATCTTAATCGCTGTTCAGCATGACGAAATAATCGCATTTGAGCCATAAATCCCGATTTCAACTTCGTCGACTAGAAACTTCAGTAGTAAATACTGAACTTTAGTGAACGACACAACTTTATTACTGTTCCCATCAAAGACGAATTTCTTCTAATTTCCGGTTCATCAGAAGATTGCAGAGAAGCTTTATTATCGAGCCAAACAATAACCTTCTGCATTTTAAGGAGGGGTGTTTTGATCATGTTGCCTGATCACCTTAATCAAAAGTCCCATTTTTTTTTCTATATGTGGGCTTACATTAGCCTCAAATGTATTTATGAGCAATGTATGAAGATCTGATTTAATCATGATTTGTGGTTGTTACTCATTCAATGAACATATATATAAGATCAGCTTTATTTTTTTAATTCAAATAACCAAACTTAAATATTTATGTATACTTATATTATTACTTATATTTTATTTTACCACTTGTTAAGGGTCGCTCCACAAGAGATGAATTGAATTATGCAAGTAAACTTATGGATCTGAAATTCACTTTCCTTGGATAAAGTTGAAGATACAATTTATTTATGTTCAATTTATTCATGAAATTAAAATTACAATTTCAGATTAAAAATTTATAACTATGCATTTTTTTGTTTTATAATAATAATGTACGGTATACTAAAGTTTTGATGTACGAATTTGCTTTATTGTGATGTACGGATCAAACTTCTACCAATTCTTAATTCATTTCATTTACATTCTTAATTCATTTACTGGATTTACCGAATCCCTTAATATTTTAATCATGTTATTATTAATCATAAAATATTAGTTAAAAAGAAAATCTTTATAATGAAGCATTTAATTTAAGAATACAACAGATTATTGAGACAATTTATTAATTATTGTGGGTATACAAAGAAGAGATCAAATACAGTTGCTGAATTTTTCGCGAGTAATGTTAAATCTGTTATCCTTCGGGAAAGTATGTGCATTGGAACAAAACTACTTATTAAAATGGAATACATTTTAGTATTCTTGAATTGGGAATCATTTTTATTAATGTAAGATAGTATTTTAAAATCCTCTAAATTTTTAAAACATTTTTTCTTGTGCTGCTGGAAATGAGAATCTTTGAGTCGAATGTTGAGCAAAGCAAAAAATGCATTACTGCCATACATTCCAAATTCTTTTTGCTGACATTTCATGCACAGTTCCGTTGTTATTTCAAGACATTCTCATATGGGTGTCTCCAGAATTAAAATGTTTGAATAATGGAATATCTGTTTTTCTAATCTGGTTACGCAGGTTGAAGTTTAAGCTTTAACCTTCTTATGATCCGTTAGAATTTGAAGTATCCTAGAGACTCGCATGATTAAGATCTCAACGTTTATTTTCTGCATAACAGTAAATCTAACTAAAAGCTTATTTTTATGTTTAAACTGTAGATCCATTTACCTTGTATGATATATAAAAGCTGAAAATTTGAAGACTCGTCTTCAAATTGTTCGGCATTTATATACGTAGTTGCCTTAATTATTCTTAGTTTGAATATAGTAATGCTTTCTACAAAACATCGTCTCCAAACTGAGTTAGCTTAAGTCCTTAATCTTCTGGTTTGTGCGCCATACAGACATAGAACTATCGATTCTCAGATTTATAAGCAAACGTTAAATGATTCTAAGATTATAATTTGGTAAATAATTGCACATAATCTACCAACCCCAAGTATTCTATGGATTCTTAAATGAATCAGTAAGAGTTTCCAAGTTTAATCTTAACTTTCTGTAATAGTTTTAATGTGATTATAGTGTAACTGTATGAGAGTATTCTGTAATTATTAAATGAAATGTCCCTACCGGTACTTGTATAGTATTTAGGTAGAAAATCTTATGATTGTAATTTCTTTCGTAGATAGTAAGAAGTATTTGGTTTTAAATTGTCTGAGCTTTAATTCATTAGTTTTCTTGGTCTCAATGATTTGCATCAGCGTTTTAGCCTTCCAGCTGAGTATCCCGCAATATCCGCTGGTTGGCAGTCAGTTCCTGTTGCATCCCGCATTTTTCGTAGTTTAGAGTGTTTTTTTTACGAGTATAGACTTTTATTATATGTAACTGTATATGTATAGATATTATTATCATGTAACATATAGTATCAGTTCACTTTCTTTGGAAAACATGTGAACTTTTTTGCAAACATTGCATTTAAATAGTGATTTTAAAGAATTACGCAGCCATAAGCTTAAACATTTCCAAATGTTTAATCAGTTTAATAATATATATGCTATTTTCTTATCAGAATAAATTTCTAATCAAATTTAAATATGTAATTAATCAAGTTTATTTGCTAAATGTATAATCTATATGCTGTAATCTACTTCTAGATGCTATAATTGTAGGTAATAAATTGCTGAAGTCAATAAAATTCGAAAAATGATATTAAATATATGAAACTTGAGATATTTGGTTTGCAGTTTTGGGAAATCCAATATTCCGATTTCTTAATAATCCTTACATTATGTACGAATAAATGATCATATAATTCTTAATTGAGATATCAAATGAACTCATTAAAATGAGTTACTTCACTATTTAAAATGAGGGATCTTTACCTAATAAAGACGAATAAAATTATCATAATTGAATAATTTGTTTAGTTTAAGTGTTATTCGTCCTTTCTTTTCCCCTTAATAATTTTACGAAGAATAGATAATGGTTTTAAAATAAATGTCTTATCTGTGGCTGGCCAGGCTTGATAAAAATAGTAAGCAGGTGTAACTTTTAAAATGTAGATGTATATTAAATTCAGAAATGATTAAGTCTAGAAGTTTGCAGTCTATCTGTCTGTTTGTCTGTACTGTTATATACTAAATTTAAACGAGATCATTCAAAAACTTAGATAAAGGGACTGCTGTTTAAAGTTACAGCATTTAATTAATATTTTAACTATGATAAAAGTCTATAATTTTCATATTTAGATGCTTAAACTAATTACATTGCGTTTATCAAAGTTTCAGAAATATCTCGTTTATATATTTGTAAAAGTACAGATAGACAGCCAAACTCCAGACTGAATTTTTTAAAATATGAAACGGAATTCAAAATATGAAACAATTTAGATGCTAACCCGGAGTATTAAATTTCATTTGTCTAGCCTTTTTACATTTTATTGCTATTATATTAATTTCTACAGCTTAGCAAACATACTTCTTCTAAATAGATTTCTTTCAAAACGTGATAGAAGTTTATGAATTTGGTGCAGAGTTGATATTCTAAATTTCATCAACTTTAAAAAAACGTTTTTGAATAATCATGTTCAGAGACAAAGCGCCAGGTGTTATTCAAAATTTTTTTTTCTGATTCAGGACGCTTTGAAACATAGATTCGTCAAGATATTGAGTTCGAATTTTCGACAATTACAAAAATTTCTCATTGTATGCGTTTTATACGAGAAATTAAAAGAGTGAAATGATTTGATATGTATTGTCATACAAAATTACAATTTACAATTTATGCGAATAAAATCCTATATTACAATTTCATTGTTATAGAAAAACAAGTCCTTCCTTCATAAGTCTTTTTATAAAACAATCTCCTATAGATATCTTTTTTGAATAATTTATAAATCAAATGAATTTAATATTATATTAAAAAAAACTGAATTCACATTGTAATTTTTCTGGAAAGTTTGAAAAAAAATATTCTGTAACTAACAGTTTGTATTTCTTTTGCATGTCATTTCTTTGTATTCGCCGAGAATAAGGTAAGATAGTTTTGAAAATATGTAATCATAAATATAAATGAGTTTTTGTATCCTATTCGTATTTTAAAAAAAATACCCGACAGTATCTGCATATAAATGGCATTCTAGTTTCATGTTTAAATCCTGAAAGAGATAATATAAGAAATTTGTATGCCTTAATGCACTTACAGAAATACTTTAAAGTAATCAATATCGCAAACTTCGTGAGCCTTTTTGAATTATGATGAAGGCTATGTTTTTTTTTCAAAGCTGTTCATATCCCCATGTTGTAGCTGTGGGAAAAAATTTTTAAACTGTCTCAAATTTCTTTTATTTTTAAGTAATAGCATGCAAATTTCTATCAATAAAATAAGGAGAGTAAAGTAAAAAATTTGTCATTAAATGTATTGAAAGGTTATATATTTAATACTCATAATGCCTACTTTACTAATAATATAGGAAAATATGAATGAATTGGATTTCCACAAGCTAGACAGTTCCGCATATAGCATTCAAATTTGACACAAATTTATAATTTGGATGGTGGTAATGTGCCTTTAAAAACAAATTGTTTAAAAAAACTACTAATAATTTTAAAATTTTAAAAGAATTTCTGCATACTTATGATTTTTGAAGCAAATAGATAATATAAGATGTTGGATTATAATTTTTATATTAGTTTCTATTCAAGATTAATATAAAGTCATTAATTCCTTTTAAATTAAAATTTTAAAAAATGTGGGTGTAATTTTCTTTTATATAAATAAGTTTAAAATTGAAAACATGTTTTATACTCATAAAACTAAACTTACAGTTAGTATTTTTGCTGTTTGTATAAAACGAACAACTTTTGATATTATTGACAAAAACGCAAGACAATTTTTTATCTTCAAATTCATTCTATCATTTCAATTGACTGTAGATTTCTTTAAAACTTTGAATAAATCGTTCAAACTATTAAAAAAAATGAGTAATTTAAAAAAAAATATTATCGTATAAATATATACAGATTATGTTAAGTGTTCAAATAATAAATTCATTAAGTGATATTTATTATTTGAACATTTTACAAACAATAAGAAATGCAAAAACCTCCATACCTAAAATTAAAGAGTAATTTTAAAAATTTAAGATTATATAGTTGTAATATAAACATCATAAAGTATCTAAATTTTAGATAAAGAGCAAATTTTTTCTCATATTAATACACAAACATCTGCTCAAAAACTTTGAAGATTCGAATCAATATTAAATTATATAAAAATGATAAACTATTGATTGCCAAAAATAAAAAAAGCTAAATCGATTGGTCTGTATTTTAAAAAGTTATATCCACATATTCAAACACATCATTTAGTAATAAATTCATCTTTTATAATTGTTCATCCAAGTTTCTGGAGGAAAATTAAATTTATATTGAAGCTATGAATTGAATTGTTCATAACTGATTCCCTATATTTTTCACTGTACTTTGATTTAACACTTTCGAAATTGACGATAGTAAAAAAATTATTAAATTTATTTAAAACAGATGAAGAAAACTTTAAAAGCTATAGCTCTATTAATATAGTATTATCATATGCTCCATAGAATAATAAACATTATTATAATGTTTATTATAATATAATAAAAATATGTAAATTCATCATTTTATTTCGCCATTAGTCTCGAATTAATTTAGTCAGATGTATATTATTTTTTATATTTGATTTATGTAATATATATCGCTGTTGTCTATTATTTCTTTATGTCGCCTCGTAAAAAATAAGAAATTCCCTCACAATTTTTACGACGTATTCACTTTCTTAGAAATTTCTCCAACAAAACCTGCAAAAAAAGAAAGGTATATTTGTGAAGCACTCAAAGCAAACATTCAATTCGTTTGCTTTATCTTTTGAATACAATGCCTGTCGCCGAGAAAAATAATATAAGATTAGGATAAAATATTTTATGGAAATTTTCTGAGCATATTTGACTAGAAAAAGCCTAGAAAAAACATTTACCTTCGATTTTTTTTACATTGAAAAGCATGCTAGAAAAGATAAAAAAAATTCATGAATAAATATTTATTTTTTATTATTACTTTATATCATAAGAGTTTAGTTATGTCATACATATACAAGTGATATAAATGGTACAAAAAAAGATGTAATAAAAGCTGTCCGATTTGAGTTTCAGCTTTTTATTTTAATCTATTCAAGTGGTGACCATTATTAAGTAAATGTAACTTGCTCTTGAATAGCAAATAATCGAATATTAGGTATATTACAGTAAGCTATTAGGTATATTTGCTATTACTTAAGGAATAATCCAAGTAAACTGAAGCAGTAGGCTCTCAGTATTGTAGAAAATTTCAGGCTACCGAAAATACCGGTACCAGAAAACGCTTAAGAAGTACACAAAAAATGCATTTCAAAGGCTGAAACTGGGCTTAATATAAGAAATATTACAAAACTAGCTAATATATTCAATAAATGTTATGAATAGAATCCAAAACAGCCTACTGCTTACATGCTTAATGGCAAATTTCCCTCTTCCGGAAATGTCGGATTATAAAAAGGACCGATTAATGAGATTCTACTGATTATCAACAAATTATCAAAATCCCGCAAGGGGTTCGATGGAATTTGGGATATTAAAGCATAAGCCTTTAAGCATAGATCATGAAACATTAGTAACTTGACAGTGTTTTTACTCTTTTCAATCCACTTCAATATGGCGACTTTTTTATCCTGCAACAAATCTGCCAGTTTATCTAATTTTTTATTCCTGCATTAACCCTTTCAATATCAGTTTTTTTCTTTTCAAAAATTAAGATAATTTAGCATCTAATGGTCAAATAAAGTATAAATATTTATATTCTGATAAAATAAAAATAAAAATTAACAATAGGTTCAATTTTTAAGGTGAAACATATGTGTCCCAGTGGTCTTTTTAAATGGGACACACATACATTCCCATTTAAATGGGACACATATACATTTGATGTGACCATATCAAATACAGTGAAAAGTTAAGTCTCTAGTTTTTATAATATTTTTAAACAATTTTAATGCAAGAAAATTCTTACCAATTACATATCCAACATTATTCATGACATTTCTATGTATTATATACAGGGTGTCTCAATAACCTTGACGTGCCTTTTATTTCTGAAATATTGATCGTAGACATATATTGCAGATTACAAGTTGTCTAAAAAAAGGTGCAAATTGTTATGAAATCAATTAAAGTTTTTAGGGGATTAAACTTTAAAAAATACAAAATTTAAATTTTTATACCGACCCCGTACAAAAAAAAAATCCCAATGAGTAAAGTGTGTCCCATCCTCTAATAAGATCATGTACGAATTTTCAGCATTTTATCACAATAAGTCTCAAAGATATAAAATTACATAAATTGTGATTGAAACCACTTTTCGATAACTGGATACGAGTTCGCGAAGAAAAAAAATCATGTTGGATGTTCGTGTTTTAGGGGTCGTACACAAATTAACAAAGAAAGTAATGATTGAATAAATAAATAATAATTTTACTATTTATTTGTTCAAAGGTATTAAAAATTCGTAGAAATAATAACTTAAAGGAAATATTACATAAAGAAAAGATTACATAAGGAAAGATTACTTTAATGAAAAATTATATAAGATTTTTACAAGTTCACTGACTGATAAGTTCACTATTTTTACGTTATATTCTGTAATTCAGGAAGTATTTTTCAGGAAGCATAAATTTTAAAATTTGCAATTAAAACTAAAGATAAGAAGCATATTTAATTTTTTTATGATGCATTCCTGCGTCGTGTCATCTGCACTGCAGCTGTAATCATTTGCACTTTAATTTGTGATTGATCCTTCTCCATCTTTGTTTTAACATATATTTGAATTTTATACATGACCTTATTAGAGGACGGGGCACATTTTACTCTTTGGGAATTTTTTTGTACGAGGTCCGTATAAAAATTTAAATTTTGTATTTTTTAAAGTTTAATTATCTGAAAATTTTAATCAATTCATATCATTTTGCACTTTTTTTTACGCAACTTTGTTATTTACAGTATATGTCTATCTATTTTACGCAACTTTGTAATTTACAGTATATGTCTATCTATTTTACGCAACTTTGTAATTTACAGTATATGTCTATCTATTTTACGCAACTTTGTAATTTACAGTATATGTCTACGATCAATATTTCAGGAATAAAAACCACGGTCAATGCTTTTGAGACACCCTGTATAGCAAAACAGTTTTCGAAGAGTAACTTTACACATAACTTAATTAACAATTTAAATTAACTTTACACATGGCACATACAATTTTGGTTTAGGTTGCTTTATTACTAAAATGTAGTTAAAAATTACAAACATGTGAATGTAATCGCAGAAAATCATTGGGACTTCAATAAATTCCCCAGTTACTTATCTCTTCGGATGATTTAAAAATATCATGTCATCATATATGTCCCGGTGGGACCCAAAGGTTTAAAAATAAATGTCTATATACAACATAATATAAGCAAAAATAAATGCATAAATCTGTAGGGTGATTTGAATCTCAATAAATTAGTTGTAGGAGGGATGTGAAACTTGAATAAAATAGTGGCACCGGTTCGTACTTGAAGGAAATGTTTAATGGTACAGAATCTGTTTATTTTTGAAGGAATAGTTAAATAGATATTTTGTTTCGTTTCGTTGTACTTATGATTGGTAGACCACGGTGGAGAGCCTTGCAATTTTCACATACCTGATGACAGAGACAACACTCCACGGATTTTTATTACTGATATTTCTGTGGAATCCTGTTCCTAAACTAGAACCATGAAACCCCGAGATAAAAAGTTGATCATTAACCCATCATGAAAGATACCGAAAACTATATCTACAATTTTTAATTTATTTTGATTGATTTTAATATTTTGATTGATTTTAATATTCTCATTCTGACAGTAGTACTACAACCTGATACAACATAAGAAATGTAACACTAACTGTGCTAAGCTTAAAAATTATCAATATCACTTTTACTTACATGGCATTTTTTTTCTTTTCTAACAATTGAAAAGTTTAAAATATCGGTGAGTTCAAAAGTATCTATAATTAATTATATTTTCGAAAAATAATCCACTGATTTAATTTTGTTTCTGTTATAGGTTAAATCAAAAGACTAAAAAGTATTGAAGAATGAGTTTAAAAAAAATAAACAAACAATATGTATTCCTTTTAGACGCACAAGTCTTCAAGTAGCACTCAAATTTTAAATAATTTTAATATATCGATCTTAGTATTTTGGTAAAAATTATTACTGTTATTTGCTCAGACGCTTACGGAATTTTGCTCCGATTCAATCTAATTAATGAATGCATTGCCATGAAGGCAATTTCTGAAAATACCACTTATTAGTATTTTAGAAAATTTTGTTTTAGGATTTTAATTAGTTTACTTTCTTAAGTTTTAATTCATAACTCATTATTTATATTCAATTAAATTTTTATCAAATTTAACTCTAAACAGCATTTCTAGTATGGAGTAAAATAAAATTCATTTATTAATTTGTTTGAATTTATGAATATAGTATAGTGTCAACGAGACTATTATGTCAAAAAGTTTCAAACTACTTATCCAAAAGAGAGCTAAACATTGATCTTAAAATTTTTCATGATTGTAAAGATTTTCACATTCGTAAAATCACAAATGTTTTATAAAATAAACTTTATATTATATAAGTGTGATTTCACCTGTTGATAAAACCACACTTATGATTTAACAAGCATGAAAAAATTACAAGCCTGTGAAACATTGATTAAATAATCAAAATTACTTTTAATTATCATATTTAGAAACAAAAATTCTACAAATTTACAGTATCTTGTTCATGGATAGTTAATAATTGCATTCCAGAGACACAAAAAATTAATATGTATAATATTATTCACTACCTACAATAATTAAAATAGTTTGAACAAAATATATGCAACAATTTTAAACAAGCAAATGACATCAAATAATGTAGGAGATGATATCAATGTCAAGGAAAAACACATTATTACAACTATTTATAGATCGAATTATAACGAATTTATATTATTGTGACATATTTTTTTAGGTGCTTTATATGATAAATGAAATTTTACGAAATAATTATTTGTGTACTGTTTTCAAATAGTTTATATTATAGATAGTTTTAAATTATTTAAAGAAAGTTTATTATTATTAAACTAATATTAAACATTCAAATAAGTTACGTATTTATTTCTCAATATATCATAATGGCATAAAATTGGAACCTAATATAGATTCACAAAAATTAATAACTTATTCCTATCACAGCTGAAAGGGATGCTTTTAATTTTTCAGCTCTCGATTATTGCATTAGATGATTAGTCTAATTACTTCCCAATTAATCGATAAAGTGCTATCCGCAATGCTAATGGAATATGTAAACACAAAATCCATCCTAAAAATTCTCCCCCTCATTAAGAAATTTTATAATGTTGGCTGAAACTTTCTCTGTTGTTTACGACATTTCCCTAATTAGATACCGTAATTGCACTTAATAAATTGTGCCTAGAAGGCGAAATTAAAAGATATAAAAGAAATTCAGTTTTATAAGCGAAAATTACGGGAAGATAAATTAAATTACTTCCTAGCTCCGATCTAAATATCTTGTTTATTTTTTTAACTAATAAGAACTTTAGGCATTATTCTAAAGAGTTTGTTTTTAAATAATTTGAAATGTTTAATATATATAATTTATGGGTACGCTTGGTTATATTTACATAAAATTTTGCACAGCTGTTGTTGAGTTATTTAAACAAAAAAAATACATTCATGTGAATATTTATTTAATATTTTTACTGTACGTGATAAGTCAATTACAATTCAAAAATGTGATAACTAATAAGGTATTAATGTTTTTATTCCACATGGTATTGCATTTAGTTGGTTAAATTTTTTAAATTATGTATTCATTTATATACAAACAAACTGACTTACTGTTAATTCTCATTTTTATTTCAAAAATTGGATAGAGGTTTATAAATTTTAGTATAAGAGCACAAGCTTATTTCATTCATTTATGTATTTCTGCTTCCATTTGTTCACTAACGAACAATCATTTAGGTATAAAACCAAAAACCTTCTTCCATATCAAAGAAGATTACCAATAACATTTACCACCACCTCATTACTGAATTTAGTTTTATTTTTTGATGATCGCATGTTTGCCTATCAAAATTTTATTTAAAATAGAACACAACTCTGCAATTACAATAAAAAATAGGCATAAAATATTTAATAATTTAAAAATATTCAAGAATACTTAAAGTTTAAAAAAAATCTAAAAAATTGCTAGAGTTTATAAATTATTACTTATTCTATATTGATTTAAAGTAAATAATAGTTCATTTGCTGTACAATTGGATTAATTTAATTAATCAGTGAAACATTTTCCAAAAATGTTTCACTGATATTGTTCAGAACATTTTAGTAAAACACCATTTATACACCTTTCAACAGACCCAAGTAAAAATGATGTATAAATTTAAAAAAAAAACTTATATTTAAAATTTTAATAAACAACTATGATTAAAATAAAAATATGCTGTTAATTCAAATTCATCTCAATATAATAATTTTAAAGATGTTTTAAATTATTCTGATGTGTTATTGTAAATTAATGAAAATAAAAATTAATTTAAACTATATATCATAAAAGTGAGAAAAAAAATGCATTTAAAGCATATCGTGAATTCCAAATATGCATGATATTTTTATGTTAATTTTTTTAAAATAATGCAGTTAGGCGATTTATTTTAAAGTAATAATACTCCTTCAATCCTTCTCTGGTATGCTGGTAATTTATAAGTAAAAACTATATCATAATAAACAAAATTTCATATATTGAAACATTTTAACTAGTGTAGTTAACACTAAATTAATGTGACATTTTTAATGGATTTTATTTCGGTTTTAATTGGGGATGAATTAAATTGAATTAAATACGTTGAAGAAGTATTATTTCAAAAATATTTTGAAAATGGAATTTATTGCATTATTTTAAAAACACTCGAAGTGAAGAAATCATTCGAAAAAAATGAGCAATTTTAAATTTTCTGATACTTAATATATAAATGTATATAAATTCTAAAATATTCCTATGAAAATATAAGCAAAATGAATAAAAACTGAATAAAATTACGAAAGGAAATTTGTCTTTCAAAAGTACTCCGGGTATAAATGTATCTTTTAATTTTATTCTTAGAAAATTAAGTTTAAAAACTTTTTTAAAGTAAAAAAAGATTTTTTTTGGAGAGAATTAATTCCATGGATGGAATGAGGTAAAACACCTCAATTCTCTCTTTTTTTTTCATAGTATACCAAACATTCTTCTTATAGGGCACGTACACGATTAATTCAATCTTCTTAAATAGCATGATGGTATTTTATTATTACATTTTAAGGCGTAATCTTAAAAAAGTTGTTGGAATATCTTTTGCTAAATTCTGTATAAATTTTGTTTTTCCTTTCATTGTTCAATATACGCACTATATTTCTAAGTGAAGCCTTAAAATCTTTATTCATTATTTAGGATTGAAAAAAATCAAGTTCCTTTATTCGGTTCTTGATTTGAGATTCATTTTCGGTATTCTAATGCAGGTTGAAATTTGGTAACATTTTTTCTTAAACAGAATGGCGTTTATAGGCCGTTTACTTTATATAAAATACAATATGCATGATTGAAAATCAAGCATAAATTCAGAATAGATCATTGTGCCTAGAAATATAAAATACGATATTATTCGACAATTCAACGATTTTCTTAGTGAGTAATAGATGCTCATTAAAAAAAAAAGTTCAACATTTCAATTTTATTTTTAATTCAAATTAATTAATTTCAGATACATTTCTCTGATATGAAAACAAATATGACTAAATTAAATATTATTATCGTACATCATATGAAGTCAGACAAAGTCTGCAGCAAAACCGGTTTTCTGAATGTATTTAATTTTTATGGCATGAGGTACGCATTAAAGAAGTTACATTTTATTTCGTTATTGTGTACTTTCTATTAGAAACGAAATGTTTAAAACATTCTTTGGATAATATTAAATTTATTTCTTTCAATTAATAAATAAATTGAATTTCGATAAGTCAAGTTTATTACAATGTCAAAATTTAATATATATTTTATATTATGCTAATATAATATTGTTAACCAAGAACTATATAAATAAAAAAAAACAATAATTTATAAGATTTGTAGAACTATTATTTAGCATAATAGAATATTGCCGCTTTCCTCAAATTAAATTTTCCCCATAAAATTGTATCCATTTTGCATTTTGAGAAAATTTTTGCTTAAAGTATAAGTGAGAAAAATGAAAAGCATTAGATATTCATCTTATAACACAAAGACCTAATTACGAATCAGTTTTATACATTATGCATTAAATATATACATAATATTTCATATATTATATATGCAAAAATAAGAATCTTAATACTGCATCTGCAATCAAATAACATACGTTTATAACAAAGTAATTGCAATGAAAGTTCGATTAATTAATGTATCTGACAAATTGTTTTTTAAATATGAATTCTTTTGATTTTTTTAAAATTTCATTTCTTTTATTGATTCTTTTTTTCCTTATAAAAAGCAGAAATTCCATCAATGATTCAGTTAATATATAAATTTGTTTATTTCCTTACAAGAACATTTTCATTCTGTGATTCAAAATAAATTTTAACCTTTTAAAACTTTTTAAAAATAAATATTCTATTTTTATGATTTACCAGAATTCAATAAACAATTATTTTTCAGTTTTAATATATTAAAATTTCGCAATAAAATATCCTATTATTATTAAGATAAAAAATTTCCTAAAGCAGAATGCGAATTTTTTAAAAGTGTTGAATTAATGCTGAGTTTTTATATATGTTGAGCTAAATGAAATATTTAGATTTAAAAGTAACATCAATTTAGTTTTATTTTATTTTAGGTTTTACATTATTAATAAAGTTATTATATTAGTTTTGCAGAGATATTTCAAATTTTTGCTTATTAAATAGAATAATTATAAATTACATTCTTATATTCATTTCTTTGAGCATATAATACGTATAAAAGAAGCTAAAACATAATGCCTTCTACAATTACATTAATGGTGAAAAGTATTGCATGTTTGAGAAATTTCACTTTTTTTCAAGAATGAGCTCCCCAAAATCAATATTTTTAAGTCATATTTTCTTTTATAAATGTGGTTGAGAAGTTTCAAGCTATTGTGTCTTCCATTGTGAAGGAATCGTCTGCAGTGATTGTGTCATCCTGGTAGTTTATTACAAAATCGCCCCGATTGTGAAGAATTTTTTTTTAGTTTGTTTCGCTGTCAAAGTGCATTTTCTGCAATTAAAACTATTGATTTCTTTTTAAAATGTGTGAATTAACTCGTGAGAAGCTCCAGGCTATTATTTTAATGCACTAAGAAAACATTTCAAAAGTTAGAATTGCTCATTGGTGCGATTGTATTGAGTCGACTGTTTCACGCCTTATAGAGATTCAAAACCGAAGGAGCCGTAGATAAAAAGCCTAGAAGTGGTCATCTGAGGTTATCTTCTAATCGTGCTGATGCTATAATGATGAGATTATGCAGTAAAATTAGATACACAAGTTTTGCTCCTTTTGCAAGAGAATGGTATGAGTCCACGTCTGTCATTGACACAGAACAGTTCTCAGGAGGCTCTTTGAAGCTGTTTACAAGGCACAAGTATCAAGAAAAATAGCAGACAGACGAAAGTAATGCGGAAAAAACGATTGAAGTGGGCAAAGGTGCACAAAAATTGGAGTATTTCGGAATGAAGACAAGTTATATTCAGCGACGAAAGTCTCTTTTCCTTAATGTCTGATAAGCCTTGCTACATTTGGGATGAAGAAAAGGAGAGCATTATACCAGAATGCCTGGTTCGTACATAAAACCCCCCAGAAAAGGTAATAATGTGGGAGTGCATGTCATATCAGCAAATTAGACGAATTCATTTGTACAGGGAACTATGAATGGCGTCAAGTATGTTGATGTGCTGATGGATCAATTGCTTCGTAGTGCTTGTGACATGTTCCCAAGGATATTTCCCAAGTAAAAGGATATTTCAGCAACATCTAACACTCTGCCATACATCGAAAAAGGTAAAGTAGACTTTACAATTAATTTTAAATTTCATTTCAGTTCAGTTCATACCTCTACATCGAAACATTAGGTTAATGCTGCATTTTCAAAACATGGTATTAATGTTATCGCATGGGCAGAAAACTCGCCAGATTTAACCCCGTTGAGAATTTATGGAGTATAATGGGAAAGAAAAGAACTGAGAATCATCCTATAACAAAACGAGAACTTCAAGAAACAATAATTAATGTTTGGCACCATGAAATACCATAAGAAGTGTTGCAAAACCTTGTGGATTCCATGCCTAAAAGAGGCGCTGTTATGATCGAAGCCAGAGGCTGCCCAACCAAATATTAAATGCTTTTCAGTTAGCTTGAATTCTTTTATTATCTTTTCTGAACAGAAGAACTTGAAATTTTTTCTTTACTTCATTTTATTCTGGGAAACCAAAATGAATTCGATACTGAAAACCTGTACATTTGTTTCGATTTTATTCTTTTTGAAATTAAATAATTTTTTTTGTTCAATAATTTAATTTTATCTTACTTTTAGACTAATTTAACATATTGACATAAAAATATAACTATAAATGAAAAAATATTACTTTTAGGGGCTTATTCTTGAAAAAAACGTGAAATTTCTGAAACTTGCAATACTTTGACCTATAATATATTTTACAGCAATAGAAATTCTACAATGTTTTCATTTAGAGCAAATGTTTAAATTATTTTTTTTTCTCAAAATTTGTATTTAGATCTTTTTGTTTAACCTCTTTAATGCTTATGAAGATGGAACATTGAATTGGATCCTGAAAATAGTTTTTGTAAAAATTAATGGAACTCGCAATGAGCAAATCGCTATTAAATAACAATACAACACAGTACCACTCGTATTGCAACTAGAAATCTTTCTACTCCTTCCATGAATCCTCAACTCCTTCGTTTTAGCCATTCGAATTTTTAGAGATTCCCTTGCAAGAATCACCTTGAAGAATCATAAGATCTCGAGTTCTAATGGAAATATCGTCATGACATTTGTAGTTTCTAGAACCTTCATATTTGTCACGAAAATCACTAAATAGTCGCCAATCTTGTCGCCACAACCGGGAATCATTGACTTAACTTCCGTTCAATATCCATTATATCTCTAAAACTCTCTTTCTTACTTCGAGATTAATTGTGCACGGATGCAGTGTTACAGATTTTCATAGTAATATTACGATATGAGATTTCATGTCTTTTTGAAACTATATGTTTAAATCACATATTATATTCAACTTAAAAGAAGAGTTGTAATACGGATATTAATTTAAAAAATACTATGTAAATAAAGGCGAAATACGCTATATTGTGGAAGTATACTTAAAAGAGTAAGATGACTTTTCTTATTGACTTCATGTTCTCTTGTAATAGCGATTTTCTCGTGTAGAATTAAATAAAATCGAAATCATGTCTGGGTTATTTCTCCCAGCTAACTCATTTCCGGTAATAAGACAATGGAAAGAACCAGGACTCATACCATGTCTCTTTTCCTTATAGACTAAACTAATTATTTGCAAATAATAATGTATCCATGTAAATACTTTTTCTCTCGTATTTTATTTCATTGATATTTTAAAGTCAGAGGCAAATTGGAATTCAATTTTTTTTCTTTATAATTATTAGTAAAGTAATTTGAATTAAAATATTTTCTCTTGATAGTTCAAGGAGTAATTATTTTTAATTCGATATTATAGCCAACTTTCGATAGCTGAAGGGCTTATTGCAGTAAGAAGACAGCTTTATTCCGGGGGTGGGGAGAGTTATGTGTAAAATACACTTCTGTTAGTTAAAAAACACGCACCTTTTCTGTTTAGTGGAAAATAGATGCAGCTCTAATTGATGGTTTTTGTATTAATTAAGAAGGAAGCTGCCTGGCACCTTAATTTATTGCCAAAAAAATAACACCTGGAATTAATTCCATTTTGCTACTTCTAAAAATCTCCAGAAAGAATATTCCCTCACCCTACTATTTAACACATCAAAATATAAATATTTAATGCAGCTAGTTCTCAAATATAAAACATTGATTTATGATGGCCAGATATCGCATACGATGGCAACGATTTAGGAGTCGAAAATGGCATTTGGAAATTGCATTTGTGTGTGTGTGTGTGTGAAGTAGATATACACTGCATTTATATTAAATTGTTTAAATAAAATATAAAATTCATTCTTTTGTGAAAACTTTTTTTATAACTTGACAGAACATGTATTTTATGGCAAGAAGGATGTAGTCTGAACAATCACATACGTGCATGGTATAATCTTCAGAAACAATTTTGTGTGAAAACATATTTATACAAAAGTACAAACAAGGAAATTTTTCAAAATGAATAGTTTCACTCAACTGTGAAAACTAAAATTCCCAATTTTTACAATTTTTTCAATATATGAAAATTTATGTTCCCTCCTTTCTGTAACAAGCCCATCAAGGTTTGATGAAAAAATCTGAAGTTGCTTCAAAGCTGGAATATCAAACTTCTGCACAAGGGAACCCAGACACCACAATAATTGCACATAAAATCCATCGCAAACGTTAAGGAAATGTTTAAGTCAAATGACAAGTGAAGTGTATTTTTGTTTTCATTTCATTAAAGGAAATTAATTACTTTAAAGCTAAAATTGTCCATTACGGTGATGTATTCATTTTTAAAAATGCCAAGGAAACGTCTTTCACCCTTCATTTTGTTACTGAAAGGAATGCGAAATTAAACTATTGGGGGATATTTTGAAATATTGAGATAATACCACGCCCAAGAAATCGATTACTTTAATGCACTTAGTCCTATCTCACGCACTAATACTACATTCAAATGTATTACTGGAACTAAATTTGTTTCTGAAATTTTGTAGACCTGTGTAAACATATTTTGCGAAATATACCACTAAGAGTTTCCTCTAAAAACAACAAATACGGTACTCATATTTTTATATTTGAATTTGCTTCTATATTGGTGTTTGTCTTCTACTGAAAAAAAATGAAACATTATAGAGACTTGAGAATTAGTTGATTTATCTGATCTTCTGAAAATGTTTTAATGTCTTCCATTCGCTCAATGAAATTAATTCATGATTATATGAACTTTTTTACTTGGTTTGGGTTTAACAGTTTAAACTTTATAGCGGCCTTTTATCACCAGATTTTTACATCAAATTGTATCGTTATGAAACAACACAGTGTAATTGAATTTTAGCCCTTTCTAATAGAAACATGAATATTCAGAAATTAACATAAAATATCTTTATTTTATTTCTAACTTATTAGCCACGTTTGGCCATTGGTTCTTCTGATACACAGGTTGTGTTTATTTTTAGTTTCATCTCTTAGATTTAAGTTGATATTCATGTTTCTCATACAAAATATTTTTAAGCATCAAATCATGATAAAAATTTAAGCCATATTATTTACGTACCCTATTAGCGCATGATGTTATACGATACCTTCACAATATTTTTCGATATTCTGAAAGCTTGCCAATATCGTGAAGATATCTTACCAGAATTTTTGGGCAGTTTGTGATAATAGGGTATTCTATTTATTGGGTAATGAACCTTTCTAATAGCATTAAGTCACATAATGTCAAATTTGTATGTAAACTAACTGTTTACTTTATCTAACATCTAATTATACGTTGCCCACTGCAGTAACTCTGATCTCTATTCTATTTCTTATGCTTAATACGTAGTTGATTAGGACATTACATTGGTGAAGCATATTTTACTAGCGAGCAATAAACCTGAAGATAAATCCGGTAATTTTGAGTTGTTTCCTTCTGTTCTTCCCTCAGTTTTGGTATTACGTCATCGTGGAGTTGAGATATTTTTATAAACCCTCCGAGATAAGTTGTATTGTGTTTCATATTTCACTTGAATTGTAATGAAGTGATTTGAATTGAAGTGACTGGAAGAGAATGGTGTCATCTCATTCAGTCCAAGTTTCTCAGCAATTTTTAATATATTCTTAATTTCAATTACATTAATAGATTCAAGTAAAAATAAAAAAATAATATTAAAGGATGATAAATGATCTACCTGATTATTTAAAATTGATATTAAACTAAGAAATGTTGAATGTATCTCGATTGGACTGTAAGATGACATCATTAAACATCATTCACTTAAGAACATTGCAACTGGAAGATGGAAAATAATACAATTAGTTCCAAGGTGTTGAAACTCACCTCATCTCCAAAATGACGTCACCTCAAAACAAGTCAAATTCAGATCGTAAAGAAACAGGGAAAGATCACAACTCTGTTTCAAGAGCTGAAGAGAGGACAACAGGGAAAAACTCTGCCACATCTATTTCCAGGTTATGTGAGCATGGAACAGAAAGTTCAACAGATCGAAACTTGATAATAAGAATAATCATACATCGAAAATATAAACTTCCAGAATATTAAATGTATTACTTAAAATATTGTAGGATATATATATATATATATATATAATATGTATATATATATATATATATATATATATATATGAGCATACAAATAAAAATTCCATATGTATTAAGTGCCTAAAAAAAGGATAAAATTAAATATAGAAACTGTTTACAAAATATACTTATCAGACTACATTCAAAAGTTACAGATACTGCTTAAGATTGTTGTTGTCTGAAGTAATATGAGCTGTGAAACAGTGAATTATGTAATACTGATGCTTTGAAACATGTCACAGATATAAAACATTGCTATAACAATTCTTGCCAAGAATGTTGGAAAATTGAATGAGATATTTCCGAGGAATCATTCCGAAAAGAACTTAAGTCATCCGATTCAGATTATTGACCTATTCTTGCAAGATCATTGCACGATTCGGAAATCAAACGCGTAAATAGTCCATTATTAAATATATTTTTTTGAAAAAAATATTTAAGAATATCAATGACCGACCATTTCCTTCCTGATTTAAATAGATTAAAATACATGTCTTCTAAAATAAATGGTGACATTTTCGGTTGTAGCCATATTACTTTTTGAAATGATTCTATTAGTTTTATGAATGTGCTGGAAAGTTTTGTTTTGTCTTCCAAAAGGCACTTCGTATTTTGAGATAAAATAAATCAGTGTTGGAAGGAATTGTAGTAATGGCCAGTTAATGCCTTGAAGTAAAAGGCGACCTATAAGTTGATCGCTTCACCGTTTCAATTTCTTCATAATATATAAAACAACAAGCATTTTTATATTTAAGTAGGGTAATAAGAAAGCCGTTGTACGACATTCATTCAGAACAAGTCTCTTTCCTTCTCTGTAAATATAACCTACGGATAAAAGAGAGCTAGATGGTTAAAATTAGGAACATAAGTTTAACATCTAATATAGTAGCACCTATTATATTTGGAACCAAATCTATGAAGAGTTTCTCTATCCTCATTTGTAAATTTTTGTTTGTATTTTTAAAAACATATACATCAGATGATTAAAAAATGCAATGACAGTATATTTATTAGAATGCTGAAAAAATGCAATGTAGAAGTATATTTATTGGAATATACGAGTCAATTTGGGGAACCATTCTCGCATGTTTAACAGAAAGCCTTTCTCCGTTTTTTATCGTTATGTGCAATGTTAGAGATTGGATTGAAAGATATATGCCTCCATGTAGTTTTATATTTGATGTACTTTTATAATTTGGCTTTTTGTTTTTACGCTGCCAGTGTACCAATTTTAACTTTTTCTTCGCTATTGTAAATAAAACATTTGCTTTTGTAATCATTTATTTTTGAAATTCGAAAAATTCCTCAATAATGATCAAAGCGCAGAGGTAGTTTGATGTTCTGTAAAAGTATATTAGTATATTTTTTATGGAGCAAATTCATCTTCATTCCAGGATATTACATTATTAAAATTTACTTATTTATCTGTAATTTTTAAAAGGAATATTCAATTAATTTGACGAATCTAATTTTGATGAATAAAGAACATAAATCGTAGAAGACTATGATCATTTTTTAGATGTTTCTCTTTCAAGAAAAAAAAATGCTTTTGCTGATAGTCAGCTCAAGAATAAAATTTTCGCATTCAAATCAATCATTTAGCATTTAAATTTTCTTTTTGATTTCAACTAATAAATATACTATCATTTTGAATAATGGAATTATATTTTTGTGAATTAATTGAAAGTAGACAGAAAGTAAACCCAATGATAGCAAAAATATTGCATTACGATTCAAGCTAATATTTAAGTAGGTTTCAATGGTCCTATAATAACATGCTTCAGAAATTGGTAGCTTATTAAATTTATAATTTTTTTTTCTCCAAAATTGTCCACCACTACGAAGCATTTACGTTTAGATAAAATCAATTAATTCAGATTTCAGATCAGATATATTTTGAATTATCCAAATTATTAGCTTATCCAACTATAAAATTATTAGATAGAATCAATTTGCTGGCATTTTGTTAATTATCAGTTTCTACTTTTGATATGCCATTTAACAATCGTATCTGGAATTTTTGGCCATCAGCATTCAGAAATATTAGTTTTTAATCATCGTCATCATTAAAACTATTCATTCATTTCATAAAAAAATACAACATTTATACAAAATCCATTTGAATAATGATGAAAAATGATTTTGGCGGCGGATATAAGTGAATGTAGTTTGAAGTCATTAACTGTTTAGGAAAAATTAGTGTATTTTTATTTTAACCATTTAATCGACAAATTCAATTTATTGCATGCCGGATATTTTCAATTTCAGTTCTGGTAAAAAAAAGATTTAATTTAACTTGTGGGTAAAGGTTTATTATCACTCAGAAATCAATTAATAGGGAAATTGTTCCTTCATTGAATTCATATCAAATGTGATCACAAAAAAAAATGATGAAATATAAATATATTTAATTGTTTCGATTGCATTATTTTACTTTATTTATAAATTATTTTTAAGAGTTTAAATAATGACAGACGTTTCATCAACCTTGTACAGAAATTATTAAAACTGCTATCAGAAATGTTCTCTAAAAATTAAGACAATAGAAATATAAAACATTGTTGGGAAAAAAATTATAGTAAATAAGTTACATTTTATTAAAGAGAGAAAATTTAAAGAAAAACCTGTTCAAATTTTTTTTCTGATTACTATATTCGAGGATGGTAAATGTTTTATTGATTCCAGAATGTAGCAATGTTAGCTGAGCCTCAATATTTCATAAGTGCATTTCTTTAAAAATATGTCATAGCTGTTATAAATTCCACTTTGCCTAAGTTTAGCATTTAAATTTTCATATACAACGTATACAAAGAGAAAATATTGTGTTTTTCAAATAAATAAAAAATAAAACTCAAAATTTTGTGCACACATAAAAAAGTTAACTACTAGTAGTTCGTTCAAAGTGATAAAAAAAAGTTAACTACTAGTGCAAATTAAATGAAGAAACGTGTAATTTTCAACACGTGTCTGAATAAAATGTAAAAAAAAGTATTTCCTTTTATAGTATGCATGTGTGTGTGTGTTGCTATTATTATTATATTATTACAGTAAATCAGCTTTTTTAAGACAGACATGGGTTAATGTATACAGGGTATCGACTCTAAGCAGAACTCAACAGCTAATTTATTAACTTTTGCATAGACCTATATCTGTTAACAAAATGGTCTAAAAGAAGTAAATAATTTTATTTTATGTAACTTGAGCTAATAAAGGCTCTGATGAGTTACGAATTTTAAATTTTTACATTAATCCTCTGAACTATGAATCCTATTTAACAAAATATTTTTGAGACTTGAATATCTCTATTCCTAATAAAGATGAATTGTTTCTGTATATTTTGGTGCTCTACAGCCCAGAGCGTTTGATTAACAATTGCCAAATTTAGCACATATGTATTTTGGAAGGTGAGAATAGGTATTTCTGAGTAATTTTTAATTTTTTAATTAGGATTTTAATTATCAAGAATGAAGCAGAGTTTTGGAATTCTTCAATCATAAATTCCGAAAGTATTATCAGACAAAAATGAATTTTATACCCTTTCGAAATTAAAAAAAAATATCTTTTTAATGATGCCATTTTAATAATCGTGGGAATTTTTTATGAATGTTGATATTTTTTTTATTTTTTCTTATAATAATCTTATAATTTTTAATGAAATAATTTTTTTTAGGTTTTATTGATTAGTTTATTTGAAAAGGATAATCCACAAAAAAGTATACAACCGACATGTTGAACTATTTTATTCAGAAAAAGAATTAATATTCATTATATTAAATCTCTATAATGTAATAATTAATATCTGAAAAACTGAATGTCTGCTTAATTAAACATCACGTAAGTTCACATTCTCTGACATATTCATACGTAATTTGTCACAAATATTTCCTAGCATCTAGAAGAATTTGCTATACAATAAAAATTTTTACATCAGTCATTTTTATTTTTACTTTTGATACTTCGAAAAAAAGCAAAAATCTCATTACAAGCATGCAATAATCAAACACTGTTTTTTAAAATTCGCTGCCACATTTTTAACTGTCTGATATAATTTTAGCACTTAAATTAAAAATGTCATATATCCGAAATCTTTAAATCAGGAATTAATTGTAGTTGAGAATCTTAAAACCTCAAAGTAATAAATATAAATAAATGAAGTTTTTTTCTTACCTATATATAGAACATACAAAAGAAGTAGATAAAGGGGGAGAGGATATAATTCTGTTAAGTTTGAATATGAATGCAGTTGAGCATTATATAAGATTCCTAAGTAGACTTTTGTTTTTGGAATTATAAAATTAAATTAGACTGTTCTTTTATGAAAATGCTCAAAGAATATATACACTCAATTTAATGATAATGGAACAAGTAAATTTACCCCAATGAAAAATTCTGGCAAAAGTGCAAAACCCTTATAAACCTTATATATATAAATAAACATTATAATATAAACCTTTTTTCCTTATGGCTACAAGAAGTATTATATTTTGTGTGAATGTTATGAAGAAATATGGTATAATAAAATAAAATGCAAAACAGAATAAATTATTAAGAATGTTCATTCAATTAATTATTATGAAACTGGACTATTAGTATGAAATTAAATCAGTCTAACTTATTCTTAAAAATGCACAAATCGACAGATACAAATATTTTTCCGGCAAGAAGCATGATATGAATTAAAGCCTTGTAAAAATTATAAAGATATAATTATTTTTGCTTCGAGAATTATATGCCTCACATCTGATTTTTAGAAATAATTTTAGTGTTTAATGTAATAAAAATATTTTCATAAGAATTTCAAAACTAAAAAATCAATAAATAATTAAACAGAAAAAAATGATACCAAAAAAGAAAAGAAACGAATGCAAATACTTTGCAACAATTATTATATCAAAATAAATATTATACATATTTTTCGAGTCAATTTTATTTACTTTGTTATGAAACAATCAGAAAAAGCTCACGGATTCCCAAACAGAATTTTGAAACTAAAAGGAGTTCTCAATCTTTTTTGAGAATATTAGAAATATCTTCTCACAAAGCTAAACTCCTATACGCGATAAACAACATATGTCTAAATTCTCCTTAAATCTTTGATCTCCTGCCCTCGGATGGTTAGGTTAATTAGCATCCCTATAGCACGGGAAAATCAGAAAAGGGGAAAGCATGACCTTTGTCCAAACTGTGATACTTCTAAGAGCAGACCTGATTTTCAGGCTTGACAATTTCGTTAAGCGTAGCAATATGAATGTCTTCTGACAAGAAGATAAAGGCTTAAATTGTATCTCATAGCATTATTTTCATAACATCTCATGCCTTTTACCATTTATTTTGAAATAATTTGTTGTTTCCAAAAACAATTCATTTTATATTTATTGAAAAAATTAATTTTTCAGATAAGATATCCCTAGTAGCACACAAGTACTGTGCATTATTTTATAATATTGTGGGATATTGATTAATATTATATAATATCGAACAATATTGTACAATAATGAGTAACAGGCTATGCTATCTGGGATAAGATTATTCATTTTTTTTAAAGTTATGTGCTATATTTCCTCCAACTAAAATCTTGTAAATGGTGAAGTTTCATAAATGATCTGATGCGAATATTTTTTTTTTCATAAAAGGACATTCGAAAACAATTACTATTAAATTTAATTTTCATGATTCACTATAATCATACTCAAATTCGAATATTTGTAAGAAATTTAAAACAGACATACCTTTGCGGAGAATGGATCTGTGGCGATTGTTTTTTTTTTAATGGTAAAAATTTGCTGCCATAAAGGACGTGACAAATCGCTATTGCTTTTCATCTGAAATTAGCTATATAAATTTAACTGAATGGGCATTATCTAAATAAATAATGAAAAATATTGTATTTGCTATGCGTAAGTCGTCATCCGAAAATATATAATTAATTAGTATTTTTTCCACGTCAAGATTTTTTTTAAATAATATAATGGCTGTTGTAATAATTTGTATTCTGTTTTTACGCTCCTATATCCACTGAAAAAAAAATCTCCTGTTTTATCCATAAGTCGCAAAATGCAAAAACAATCTCTTCTTTCAGTTTAGAATCTTGGACTTTGAAATCAAATTTTTATTCGCTTTATTCTTACAAAATTGATTAGCAGGGAGATCTAGGAATCTGGCAGAAATAATGAAAATAAAAATCGGATTAAATTTAGAAAGTTCAGAACAAAATTATGTGCATCAAACAATGTTTATGCAGCAGTTGAGTGCTGATTCTAAAAAAATCCATTCCTTCTAATTTGCTTCACATATTTCGTTTTTATTTTTCCAAGAAATTTCTTTATATTTAAACACATTTAGATTAAATATGCATTAATTTAGATTAAATATGTATATGATTATTTCTATGGATTTGATATTTCATCACATTTCTTTCTATATAATTTGTTTTTACGATGTATAATATTATGATTATTGTTTTTCATTTGATTGTTAATATAAAAAGATATATGTAAATAATATCTCAAATAAAAGAACGGCATATACGTAATTTCACAACTATGCACTCTCAATAAAATATATTTATTAATCCCTATTTTTTGGCAACAAATGACACGTGCTCCATATTTATTCATATTCATACAATAAAACAAATTATTATGAATTATAAGCTAATTATATTCACTATTATCTGTTCATGATAACGAATTATATTTAGTTAAAGATAGGACTTTGTAGTCTGTTTTTTACGAAAGAAAAACTGATAACCACGATATAAGTTAAATTGTTTGTACAAAATAAATTGAATTTCTGCCTCTAACGCTATTACTTTTAAGTGATTCTTTATGGATGCCAAATTATTTATAAATTGAACATGTTAAGAGAACTAACTGTTGACTACGGCAGGTTGATCATGTCTTTTAGAGTGGAGGGTCTCAGATTAAGACTTTGTTTCCCCTAAATTCCACCTTATACGTGAATCTGGAGAGTTCTTATCCACACATAGATGGTCAACCGTCCTCTCTCTAATGTAAAGTGTAAGTTTTTAAATGTCGGTGCAGACTTAAATGTCAGTTTTGTTATCTCACAATATTTCAAAATTATGAGATATATCTCTTTACATTGTTTGTGTTGCTTAAAGACCAAATGGTAATACTTGTAAAATTACAGCTAGATTGTTTACTGCATACTACTAATACATACATTAAAACACTAGTATGAAGCTTAAACATTTCTATTTGGGATATATTTCAAAAAAATATGTGTATTTTAATTATGAAAGCTGTTTTATACAATGAACATATGTACAGAACTTTTGTTCAGTAACTGTTAATTCATTTTGTGCAATCAAGGGAATGTAATTCCCTTTAATTCAAATTATTGTAATTATTACTGAACCACCTGAATAGTTGTCTAGTTGATGGAATTCAGCTGGGAGCTATAAATTTCGAAACGCGTGGAATAACTACGCTTGAATGCGAAAGCGTTTCTGCGTTCGCATTGCAAAGAATGTAACAGCGAAATGTGCCTCCCCAGTGATAGTAACCTCACTTCAAAATCTATGACAATTACTATTATTTTAGAATGGCTTTTAAGCTTGGTGATATCATTTCGCTTTATTTTACAGAAAGTCTTTATTTGATCTAAATATTAGCCGTATAGATATTCTTGATAATCTAATTGTGGATCAAAATTAATTACAATAATGCAATGAAAATACAATGCTAAAAGGCAGTTTGAATATAAATTTTGATGAACAAAGTAAATACGATTCTTTGCTTTTGACCAAATGAATTACGTAATATATCGGGAAGTGTTTTTATAAATAAATCATCGAAAGTCTTTTTTTTGTTTTGTTTTGTCCGCAATTATTTCATATAAAATAGTACAAATATATTATATTGCAAAATTCACGTTTTATAAAAGAGCTGTTTTAATTATTTTTCAAATGAAAATGTACTAATAAGATATTTGTAGCTAAATGAGTAAGCAAAATTATCACGTGTGAAGCTTACCAAAATCGTTTACATTTAATGCAAGTACATAGACCCCATATTTGTAGTTCGTGATTACAAACATTCAGAATTTTCCATGTGGAAAAAATAATGCTTAATTTTGAACAGCGTTCGCGTCAGGTTTTATGCGATAAGAAAATCTTTTGTCAGGATGCATTTAATTGATTAAAACAGTTTATGGTAGAAAAGAATTTATTTGTGGCATCCATGATTCTAAAGCCGAATAGAGTGTCAAGGATATTGAAAGGTCAAGGATGACCATTGGAAATCTTTGTTGAATTTGTAAAACTTAGATGGTCGTATAATTAATTCACTGAAGCGTTTTCGTTATCAAACCTTTGGAAGGCCAAATCGTGAGCATTGATACATTATCTCACATATTTATCCGGGTATCAAAATACCTAAAAAAGTGCACGTTTCGACTCTTTTATAATCAATTTATTCTGATAATTTTGTTCCAAGCGACCTTATCCTTTGATGGAGAATTTGACCAAGGGCAACTGTTCTGAAGTTGCGAAGAAGTGCAGTGTATAGGTACTAAAAGAGGAGATAAGAATCTGAAATTCCGCAGCTTTTTAAAACTTTTTATGAACGATGGCAAAAAGAAGTGTCGAAGAACTGTTATTTCGAAACGAAAAACAACAAATAATTATATATATATTTTTTATCAGTATTCATTCTTCCATAAAAATCAAATCGCAAAAAGTTTTGAAAATAGTATATATTTTAACCTAAAAATTTAAACACAATACACTTTTCACTGTCAGAGATAGAACCTAAAGGAACTTATTATATTAGAAAGCCTAGCTTCAGTTAGAACCTAGATATCAGTAAAACGTCTTTGGAAATATGTCAATATAGGTATTTGTTGTTTTCATACCTTCGTACAAACCATGCATAAAAAAATGTAATTCGTCTCTGAAATTAAAATAATTAGATCTAATTTTAACTCTCCTTAATGAAAAACAATTTATTAAATATTGGCGTATTTTAATTAAACAATACAGTCCCTTTCAACGAAATCGCCTTCTGGATTTCTGTCAATTTTCGTCCAAAACATAGAAATGAGTATTAAATTTTGTATATGGAAGCAACTATCAAATATTTAAAATAAAACTTTTAATTATGCGTACAAACAATGAAATCCAATTAATTTTTAAAAGTTACGAAATTTTAACTCAGAGTTTTTAAAAAATATTCAGAATACCAAATTATTTTATTAACATACAAAAATAAGCTTTATGCTTCTTATGAGATGTCTACTCTTTCATAAAAGCCTTATTTTTTCTTAATTAAACCATATAATAAAATAACTTATTGAGAATATCCAGATGCTTTATTCAGATACATTCAAATTCAGCCAGTTATAACTGATGACTTACCATAAAGCAGCGTAAGCTATATAAATCTTAATTTTCTTTCCAAAATGTAAGACTAATATGCAAATTTATATGATCCTTTGTTTCCCTGTTTTGTTTAACTTTAAAATTTCTTCAATGGCATTGATCTGTGAAAAAGGTTTAGGTGAATTTCGATGTGGGTTTTGAAGAAAGGTTTAATGTATAAATTTTTGTATTTACTATATATGTACTTTTTAAATTTTTGATCATCTTTAATGATTAACGTATTACATTCGTCCTGTGCTGAATTTTTAAATTTTTTTTATACAAAGCATTAAAAGAGAAAATATTGTAATCATTAAAAAAATTCTGACTTGAGATTTTGACAAAGCTCCACATTTGAGATTCCTTGAGTCGGAATTATTTGGAAATTATGTCCACCTGTTAGTGTGTGTAATGAACCTCCATAATACTTTGCGCTAAATGGATAAAATTTTGCATATGGTTTTTACACTAAAGTTATATATATTTTTCGAATTTTGAACGAAATTCCTTTGGTGCAAGTCTATCTATTCGGCTGTATAAATATAAGTTTGCCCGAAAGCTACAACTCGATGACAATTTGATCGATAAAATTAAGGAAAGCGTCACGCTATCGATTAAAAAAATGCTAAATTCAAGCCAATATTAACGATCTTACCCAAGTTCACAATTTTATGTAAGGTGAGGGCTATTAGAGAATATGTGAGAACGTTTTCGAAAGAAACCACACCCGCTGGTTTGAGAAATTTTCTGTGCAATTTTCAATTAGATGATGAAAATAACAGTAAAACTTAAGTCCTAATTTCAGAGATAGATATCAGACATAGACATAAAAAAGTTGCTTTATATACATACAATTTGTGTCTGTAACTTATAAAATTATTCTTGCAGTCAAGATGTTGTGCAAATTTTTATAAATGTTAAAGGTTTTTCTGTGGGTAAACAGACAGATTATGCATGTATTCAACAAACGTGGAGATTATTAATATCTTTTTAGTATTTCACGATGACTTCTGTTGTTACTTATGGCACTTGCCATTGACAAGCCCGCTGACGAAGTCAGCGATTTAAGCTGAGTTTGTGCCGTAGCTTCGGAAGTTAAAGGCCCCTGAGCACTCGAGGGCAGAAGTCTGACTTCTAGCTCATATGAAGATGACACTCACACACTCGCTTACACAACCCCTTTTTACAGGGGGGCTCTTTCACACACCTCAGAGATAGAACACAGTGCCAGGACCAAACATGCCCGAACCCGGACTCGACCCCGGGATTCTCCGATCAAGGGGAAGACACGCTACCCTTTGGCCAGGACGCCGGCACGATGTCTTCTGCAAAGCAGAAACTCCATCATGGAAAGATTTGGAAGAAATCTTAAGCGTGTCTAGCAAAACTATAGAACTTCAAATAATACATTCAACAAAAAGTATGTTTTAGACATTTAATTTTATTAATTAAATATTAAGAGATTAGAAGATAAAAAAGTGTTTGTGAACAAGAGATCGCTATGTCTATTATGCAGCATAAATCAAAATGGGCTATTTTTGACATATATACGTCTATAATGTTAGTAGGGAACTATATATTTTTTTTATTTCGTTAGAGAACATTCATTAGGTATTGATTGACATACTGAGCATAGAGTGGCAATATCCACAACATCAAATGCTTGTGTATGAGTCAAGAGTGGTTGAACTAATAACAGAAAAAGAAATGTGTGTACTCAATTTAGGTCAATTATGTATCTTTCCCAATGTGTTTACTTCGAATAAAAAAAGCGGTTTTCGGCAATGTTATTGTATCCTTTAACTGCGGTTAAGTCATAAACGTTCTGATCCTAAAAGATTGCATGACGGTTTCAAAATATTTATTTTATGCCTTAACCATGCAGAATAAAAGGATCTTGATAAAAAAAAAATCAATTTTTCTAAAGTATACATATTTTGTTCAATACTGATTCTTGGCGTTTCAACTTGGAGATGCTCCGGATTTTTTGATTACCAGAATCGTGCTTTAATAGTTATTTACATTTACATGTGTAATAAATTAAATTTAGTAGTTAGTTTTGAGTTTATTTATTATTCGTTTCAGCTATGATCATCTAAATGAAATTAGCATCTACGTGCTAATCTAAATGAGTAGGGATGTAAAAATACTTCGATAGCGTTTGCAGCATGGATTGTATAAGGACGTAAAGTGTTTAAACATGAAACGGAATGTAATTTTAAGTGCATTCATTTACGGAAAATCCAATCACTTACATTTAGGATATTTTAGTCCTGTATGGTTAAAATAAGCAATTGAATTTTTTGAGAAACAGGCGATTGTTTATTAGAAAAATTATTTCTATAGTATATTATTCATTGTACGTAATCACAAAAGCATGATCGAACATTGAAATCAATATATTTACTGCATTTTTATTACATTTTATATTTATCACGTTCAGACAGATTCATAATAGGCCGCGATGGCCTGGTGGTAATGTCTCGGCTTCGGAACCGGAGAGTTTCAGGTTCGAGACCCGATTCCACCAAAGAACCGTCGTGTAAGGGGGTCTATTGCGCGTTAAATACGTCCTGACCAAACGTCCTCCCGCTGGTGTGGTGTGGAGAGGGAGGTGCCAGCTCGGGTGTCGTCCTCGTCATCTGACCGTGGTTCAAAATTACGAGGTCCATCCCAAAATAGCCCAAGTGTTGCTTCAAACGAGACGTTAATATAACTAAACCAAACCAAACCAGAGATTCATAATTACAAACAAAAATAATTTTTTCGAAATCTGCATAGTCTAAAATGTGTAGATTCGTCAAATTAACAAAAATGAATTTTTTGATGATTAAAATTTCTTTAATGTAATTCGTACGAAAGAAAGTAAATATTACAAGAATTTTACAGAAGGTTTCTCGGGATTAAAGATAAACGTTAATATATCTTAGCATATTTCCAAAAAAAAAATGTTAAACATTATAAAAATAAATTTGGAAAAATAAAATTGAAATATAAATTATTGGTTATTCATAGTTTCTTATGCCAGTCTGGAAGAAAGGTGCGAGCATTTAAAATGGATCCGATTGTACTAGAATGTTCGGACATTTAGAATCTTTTTAAGTTCAAATAACCCAAATTATTTTTCTTCAAAATTTTTCTTATTTAGTATATAAGAGAAAAAAATATTTCATGTCATTTTTTAATTCAAAAAATGCCTTAGAAAAATGGCTTTAGTATTCATTTTTCTATTGATGTAAAATTTCTGCCTGGCTGCTGTCTGGTTCATTTTGTTTTTTCTTGAAACTACTTATTTCGAAACAGAAATGTAAAGAAATTTAAGATAGTTTTTCATCCTTATTTGACAAAATGCTTGTTAAAGGAACGTTTCCTTCTTGTTATGCTTACTTACAATGGTTTAATGCCCCCTGCTTTCAACATAAATAGTCTAAATATCAGTTGTCATTTCAAATTAAGTTGCATTTTTTAAATATATCATTGACATCACAGACCTCCAATTAAATATGATTAAGAATGTTCTAGTACCAAAAAATAATAAATTAATAAAGCCACTAACTCGTCTCTCAGTTTTTTCAAATTTAATCTCAGGAATTATTTATGGTGAAATCTTTCACTAGTCGTATTATTTAAAAGTTTTACTTTTTTAAGTAAATTCTTTAATGACTTATTATACTATTTTTTCGGACAGGAATCGAGAAGTTTATTGTAATTTCTGTCAAAAATTTCTTCTTTATATCATGTTTATTACATAAAAAATGTTCTCTACAAAAGAGGAAGGTACTTGTTTATAGTATTTTTATATTGGCAGTATTATTTCAGAATCGAATATATTTTTGTTGATTTATATTTATATAAAAATTACTAAGAACTTTGCTCCAAGATCGTCTTTTTGCACTCTTACAAAACAAATTAATCTAAGTACAATTGGACATTCAACACGTATGGGAAAAGCATTATGCTGAAAATAAGTACGATGACCACTTTGTAGGGTCATAAAGATTTAAAAATCTTATCCCTGCATTTGAACAAGCATTCGGAATGCTCGAAATATCCACGAATTCTTTTCTTTTTTTGAATGAAAGCAGTAATGGGCGAAAACTGATTACAATTCTACATTTCAATATTCCTCGATGAGAGGAGAAGAGATTTAAATAAATTTTTTCTTCTTTAACTTATGGTTCTCCAACTATTACTAAAACTTGAAAGAGGGCTAAGGCTACACCTACAATACTGATAAAAATCAGCTCACATCTACAATACTGATAAAGTTCATAAAAAAATGTACCCTTTCTACCATCTAGTCTTTTCTGTTTTCTATTTATCATGCTCACTTGAACTTGGATGGATCGACTTCTTTTCGATGAATTTCGTCAACCTTTTGATAGAAAATTTCGGTTTTGGCGTTAAGATTATACCGAATCTCATCCGTCTTACTTGGGTTATCATGTTTATAGACACACAGGCAAAAATGTATCCAAAAAGTTATTTTCCTTATTAAAGGCATTTGAAATGTGTAAATTAATCAAATCTCGTGGTTGAGGTTTTTTAAGATACAATGATTTCTTTTTGTATGTGACAATGTATAATTGTTATTAGTCTAGAAAATTCATCAACTAAAAAAATGTGAACTTTAGATATATGCTTATTAAAATAGTCCATTTTACGGATGTCTAAACGTATTCCTTATTGTTGATTCTAAACTAAGAAAATAGAAACGGGTACTCTATATAATAAGTGATATATTTTTTGACTCAGGACTATAATTTAACATATGTTATGGAAATACCATATGTGTATGCAATACACATTTCTGATCAAAAAGAGGCCTTTTCTCAGTTGCTTAGATATTTTAAGTAGATTATTCTTTGAGTTATTTACTGCTTTAAATAAAATACGAAAAAGAGACATACTATTATATGTATTTTCAATGCATTTTAATTCATGAAATTGAAGAAATGTTCAGAACATAAAATTCACCTTCAAAAACTTTTTTTAACCATAAAAAGTGTTATATCCAAATATTTTCTATAATTTAATGACTTTACTTCGTATTAAAATTGTTTTGTTTCGTGTCTCTAAATAATTATCATTATGAAAGATTTGCCATATGATTAAAAGTTATTTTTTGTAGACTCAATCGGCTTTAGATGGAATGCATAGTTTGAGACCCATTAATTCGATATTTCAGCTAGTTTAAATGATAAAATTATTATGGGTTCTGATTTTCGTTTTTGTTTTCTTATTAATAAATTGGAACTTTTGTAGTAAGAACAATTGTTTGGCGAATTAAAAGAATTTTTGTAATGCCTTAACTGATCCGAAGTTTTAATCAATGGCGTTTTCTACAATAGGATTGCAGGACTATAGAGCTGCGGCAAACGTAAGAAATTCTTTGAAAAGTTTCTATCTTGTTTTAACATTTGTTTGTTTATTTATCCTTATTAAGTGTTTGATAAAATATAAAAACGGAAAAAAGAAGATAACGAAAAGATGAATTTAAAAAAAAATCAGAAACCTGCAAGTCAGGATATCACAAGTAGGGGATTACCCCATTAGACATCGAAATTATTTCACTTCGCGGAGGCTGAAGACAAAAACGAAACATTTCACCCTCTGAGTTTAGCAGCGGCTGAACTGTTCTCAGAGCAGACCAGTCTAGCGCATGGTTCACTGCATAATGTATTCTTTTGTCCTCTTACATTGTAAAACACCTCTTTGCTATCTTGATTCCTTTTCTCGTCGTTGTTTTTTTCTTTTTCTATAATTTAGTTTGGATTTCGTTTTTACTTTACTCCGGCCTACACTTATCTAGTTTTCTGTACATTATTTCATTGACAGTCGCTCATCGTAAAAAAGATTCAGCGATATCTTTTTCAGAATTTTTAAAAGTAATGGGGCTACTTAAGGGGTAAACCTTACTTTTGAGATTATAATATAATTGTGTTTAATTGTATACAATGTTTTTGCAATTAAAATCGTTTCTGAATTGATGAACCGCTATTGCTTTCACTTTAACTCCTTATATTAATAATCGGATAGTGAGAAAGCGTTTCAGAAGAAGAAAGAGTTAATTACTATCATCAAAAGCAAGTTTTAGCATGCCAAAAATTAATATCCATTATAGTGTTATTGAAAATGTTTCTCTTTGTAAATATACCTCAGAAATAAATAAACAAAAATAACACCATTGCTTGGCGCACAGGCTTTTTTAAGTATTTAATAAGGTTATAGGTTAAATATTTAATATTTACTCCTTCATTCACCATGAATATATTATTCATCTAAAAGTATAAATACTGGTTGCTGAAATAGAAATTTTTTTTAAAAATGCAACTAGTTTAGCATAGCAGAATAAACTATTTAGATATTTAAATTCCTTAAAATAAGCACTTATGGATTAGTTCGACCATTTGGTTTAAGAAATAAGTGTTGAAAACTGTTTTCTGAAAATAAGAGTTTGTAAATTACTAAACATGTCTTTTCTAGAAAAAAGTATGACTATTGTTGTTTTGACTCAACCTGTTAATAATTTTAGCAGACAAATATCAATTTAAAGAATATCTGCAATGGTTTACATCAGTCTTAATTCAAAATAATAATGAATTTTAAAATGCATGATGTTGATGGCTTAATATTTAAATGGCATTTAAAATCCATTTCAATGCATTGAAGTATTTCAGATTTGAAATTATTTGCATTTTAAATATTATGCTGTGCTTGAAAATTAAATTAAATGATGGATGGAAAATTATTCGCTATTTAAAATATTTGTTGAGGAAAATGTGAATGGTATATGTGTACTCATAAAAATATTTTTATTTGAGAATTTTATTAAGACCTTTATTTATTTAAAATACTTTTTTGTGTATTTAAAAAATTAGAGAACAAAATTGATTTTGCTAGATATTTTATGAAATGAAAGCTCACATTCAAATACTTTAAGGAACTGTCGTTGAGAATAATTTAGTCACAATTGCTTAAAACTATACCATTAATTGTATAAAATTGTAAAAAAAGTTAAAAATAAAGTGAGAAAACGAAATGGCATGATGCAATTATTTAAAATCGGTTTTAAAATGTTTGTGCCAGAGAAGTTATTTGTCTTAAGAACAATTCTAAATCGTTTCATTCTGATGTTCTATAAAGAAAAATAGAAACAATATTTTTATGACCTTACCGAAATGCCGATCTCAAAACTCGCCACCGACCATATTCGTAAAAATCATGCCAATAAAATGTTTCAGGTCCCAGTTGAGGATTTTAATCGTAATAAAGAGAGTCTGTCCACATTTTACGATGTATCGATAACTTCCGGAAATATTTTTTTCGAGATCTTAGAACGTGGAAAAGAAATCGAAGTCGTTATGACGGCCGTTTTATTATAGAAGTAAAAATTTTAGCGATATACGGCAAAAAAACCCAAACAAACATGACTTAAGAAATATGTCGGGTGTATATGTATTCGGATGGCACTGTTTAGATATCTTATATAACATTTCATCATCTTTTATTCATAAACCTTATATTATATAAGATTTCATCATCGCATATCAAACGAATTCGAAGGAATTCAAACTCTTCACTCCATTTGAACGTAAAAATAATCCTTATTAAATTCAGGATACTTGTAATATATATATATTATTTTTTAATATGAAAAATGAATATGAATTAAATTATCAACAGTAATTATAAATAGTGTCCGAAAATTAACGCAAGATTCCAATTTTCCACCATTCGTGCAATAAAGTGCTGGCAACCCTATTAATAAAACCATTGACAGCTAATTGCTTAGGGTTACTGAAAACGAGTAATTAGTATTAATGTTAACGAACGCTTTGAATTAAATTATATAATTTATTCTTTAAATTGTTATAATTGCATTGGATCGCAAAGTACACATGATAGGGTCATGTATGAAATAACACAAAGAGCAAGGACCTCCACGGCTTTGCTGGCCCATACGCACTCTTTTGTCTAAATTCTGCATGCCCATTTCGCATAAATGTGGTTGAATTTCCTCCTTCAATGCACGTGTGCTTGTGGGTGTGTTAGCATAGACCTTTAACTTCAAATAACCACTAAAAAGAAATCCAATGAATTTTAAATCACACGGCTTAGGAGGGCGGTTCTCGAATTTTCGAACTGCGGCCACCAGACTTTCATTATTTTTGAAATATTGTTCGACAATGAAAACACATTGCTCTATCGTGTAGCGCTCCATTTTTACTAACACTAAACTATTAGTTGCCAAATATTTTTAATAGGGTTTCTAACACTTTATAGCATGAATGGTGGCAAATTCAAATCTTGAGTTAATTTTGGGACATCTTATACAAAAGCATATGTGAAAAGTTTTATATTTCTTGATTAAATATTTATATTCTTTCTATGTTGAAAATAGGAAAAACATTCTTAAAATTATGACTTTGTTAAATAATTTATATCTGAAAATTGTCATTAGACTTCTATCTCTAAGTATATATTAAATTTTTTCCTAAACACTTTCTGATAAAAATATTGTTTAATTGATATTAAAGATTTTATAGAATAAGAGACAGTTTTGGATTTGCTACTGCAAAGAGAATGATGTGATGAAATGTTATTTTATAAAATAAATAAATAAAATAAGATCATAACAGTTAAACGTAAATCAAGTCCAACAACTTTGAAATGTGAACGTGTTTAAAATACCTTAATTTTAAAACATATAAAAGCGAGATTCGGGAGGGAATGTTTCAACTTTGTGTGACCAGGCATAAAATTCACAGGATAGTATGAATTTAACGAATTTTTGAATACGAATAGTTTTTGTAAGCTTTATGGCAGTGCGGAATGAAGACATCTAAGATGCATATGCATATTAACATGACAGATTCAGTAAACACACTAAATGCACGCCTTTATTTCGTAACTTCCATTTGCCGATTTCCCAATTTCTGTTCACGGTTTTCCCAATGTTCATAGTTTAATGCAGGCTGAGGGTTGGGGGTGACCACTCCAGTTGGTTTACAGATAGCAGTTACTGGAATCATCTACTTCAATTTCATAGAACAATCTTAAATGATGAGCAATCTCTTAATGTTGACTTTAAGAGAGAAACAACTTAATTAGCCGCTTTAATGCAACGCATATGAAACTGGTATGATTAAGTAGCTGAACTTCTTATCAGCAACTTGAAGTTGTGTTTTCTTTTCACTGTTAAATGGAGAATGCTAGATTCTATTCCATCACAACTCCTTTTTTATTATTTCATTTGTGTTGAAAATCGATAGACATCTTACATTATATCATCAGCTCATATAGATTACGATTGGTTCGATACGGAAGTGCAGAGTAATCAAGTTGAAATTGTTTGCATATTGGCTAAACTACATTGGAATGTTTGTGATAATGAGTTTGATTTCATGAAAGATTAACTTATAACAGAAGATCATATAATATAAATAATACATATTTTGCATCGAAGTATAAGGACTCCAATAAAATAGGTGAAAAATAATAAAAGAAAAGAAATCATTAATTTACTTCTCCAGACTATTTTTTATTGTATCTGATTCATAATGAGACTCTCTAAGAATTTATATTTATTTTTTTACTGTCAAGTATTTGAAAATCGATTAATACAATAACGTTTTTAAAGACAGAATAAAAAGTACATTTTTAACATAATACCTTATTTAATTGTAGGTATATTAGTTTCAATAATGTTTTAGATAATTTGTACAATTAATTAATAAGTAATCTTCTGAAAACCAGTCACGTCAAAAATAAACCGCTGAGAGTATAAAAACTCCTTCGAAGGTAATCGGTGTTTTATGATTCAACAAGCGCTAACAAAGGACTTACATAACTCTCTTTTCTAAGACATAAATTTTATTGCCTAGGCCAATGGATTTATATTGCGTTCATATTTGTTCGTTCTATTAGAGTTAATATTAGGGAGTTCTCATTTGAAAGTAATACATTTCCGTCATTTCCTATTAAAGAAATATCTTTTTTTAATATGGGGATTGACTATGCATCAATGCATCAATGCTATGCTTAATCAGTCCTTCGGTACAAAACTATTTTAACGACATATTAAGATACTTATAAATCAATAAATACCGATCGATTTGAAATTTAGAATCGATTCTATCCACGGTTACATTATCTGTCTATGTATCTGTGTGTTCAAATGTGACACTTCAAAAACAAACGAGTTTTAATAATATAATGTGACAAGTCTCATTTACATCAAAACTCCTAATCTGAATCAAGTTTTAGGTTGTTAAATAAAGGAAATTCGTTTTGAAGTTATTTATTCGTGCCAAATAATTTTATTATATTATTAATTTATATAAGACAAATTCTTATAAAAAATTAAATCTTAGTGTTGGAAATAATCGAAATTTTTTTTTGTAACTATCGTTGAGATCTGGATAGTAATTTTTAACATCATTCTTGAAATTATATTTTAAAATACCAGCATTAAAAACTTCAGTCCGATTTCTTGTAAAGTATTTTTCTAGGAACTCATATAACATCAAAGTATTTACCTTGCCAAGTGAAATTAAGCATGGTAAAAGCGGTTTTCTCACGTTTTTAAAACATGTTTCAATTTCAGACAAATATATTTTGTCCCTCCCAAATATTGCAGCAGTTTCTCTATTCTCTAATTTTCAAATTATAAAAGTAAGATAATGCTTTTTTATCATAGGTTTACTTGTTAAGAGCGAAGATGGCATGTCTTTCAACTGAATCAATGCTCTGATTTTTTTTAAATCCTTCAAAGACAATTCACTTACAGCTGTTTTCAATTCCTTTATTATATACTTTTTAGATGCGATATACGATATGGCTTCTAATATTCTTGCCATATACAATATCAGAAAAAAAAGTCAATTTCAAACGGAATGTTTTTACTTATCGATTTTTTTTATTAACTTCAGAAGAAAACAAAATTACGTTGTGTTTTCAACATAAGGTACTTATTTCATTTAATTTTGAAGATTAAAGACTTTTAGGGTACGTTGCAGATTTAACGAGCAATTCGCTAAGTAATTAAATTGCGTTCAATGTTGAATTTATTTACATATCATCGCGTTTCACACAATTGTTTATAACCAAATCGCTTAGTTGCTATCAATCTGCAATAAAGCTGTTACAGCTGTATTTCTATCATTTTTTCATCTCGTATATAAGGAAAAGTATAAAATCATATCTATTTCAAAGATATTATGAAAAGTATTTGATAGAAAAAATATTTGAAAGATTTTTCAAGGATATTTGATAAAAAAATTAATTTAAATATATCAGTGCAATAATTAAAGATAAAAAATTCAATATGACAGACATGAAAAGGAAGGAAAGTAAAACTAGTAGAAATGATCTACCCGATATACTCTAATAAAGACTCACAATAATTCTACATATACTCACATATACATATAATATATGTGAGAATAATAATTCTCACTTATACTCTAATAAAGACGTCATCCCAAGGAAAGCCTTGCATGTTATTGGCATACAACAATTATGAGATAATAATCTCATGAGATATGAGATAATATTGTTTCCATATTTCTGGAAGTATAGACCAATGGACGGTCAATACTTTTTTGGATTTTGTTCAAAATTTGATTGGTGTCTTGATTATAGATGTTAATTCTGTGCATCGCATTTTATTTGTACAGCTCTTTTCGTTTTATAGTTATTGTGTTATATTATATTCGAACAGATAGGTTTCCTCTCAGCGGCTTTTTTTCAAAATATGGCAGGACTGTATATATACAATGTCAGCTGTCTAGATCAAAGAGTTTTTGAGTTATCTTTGTCACAACAGAGAGACATTTTCCAAAAAAGTATTTTTTGAAATCTGGGAAATTTAAAACACGGAGATTCGTCAAAATCTCGAGTTCGAAATTTTTTTTTATTGATTACTACACTTTCTCTATACTACGCCTACGAGAAAAAAGTATAGTGTTTTGAAATATCGTATTTTAAAGAATAAATCATTTTTGTACAGAAGAGACACAAAAAACACGTTACTTTTTTAAAGTTAGAAATTGTAGTTTCAATCTAAATAAAATGATTTGATCAAAAATTATCGACTAAGAATTACGTTAATATTATTCAGTCGAATTATTGAGAGAAAAGTCAAATACATTAAAGTTGAAAACGATGCTAAAACACTTTTCCCTCTATTTACCGTCAAATGTTTTTCCGCTGAGGTAATTGCAAATCCAATCGTTTGCACAAACATTCAGTCTTTCGAAAAATCGTATGACAAACATAAACTTAAAATGCCTGCCTTTACTGTTTCTGCCACCTGCTCTTAAATATTCGAGCTGGCGTAATCTGGCAAAACACCCTTCCTATTATTTCACGCTTCCAATATTTTCCATAAAAAAACAGTTTTAGAATTAAAGGAATATCGAATTTCAAAGGAAACCGTTCTCGCTTTAAATTCAGAAATGGGGAAAAAAAA
>JAPMOR010104932.1:130272-169640 GCA_026543865.1 Argiope aurantia
TATATATATAATATATATAAAGAGAGAGACAGAACGCATTGGCCCTAGTCAACCGTATTTCGATCGATTTACGAAAAAGAATATACGAAAACTATCGAAAGTGGCCGCGGGAATGACGCGACGATATGACGTATGGCTTGTCAAAATACGTCATGCGTTTGTTTGTTCTGGTAAGGAAAGCAACTTTATTGTTCCTTATTGCCTTTTAGTCACTTTCTTTTTCGGCTTATATAATAATAACGTATGGCTTATATAAACTTTGAATTGTTTACCTTGTTTTTTAACTTAATTGGATGACATAAAAAATGTCACGAGTAGGTATTGAAAACTTGATAGACAAAGAATGTATCGTAATTCTTGAAATTATGTTTCTCCTATATCTTTAAAGTTAAATTCATTTTTCTATTTTTCTGAGAATATAATTTTTTATTGCAGAAATAATTTCAAAACAATATTAATTCGCGTGGATTGGTTTATGAAGATTTGTAATTCATAATTAATTTTTCATACTCTCTTTTAAAAAAAGACGAACTTTCAGTTATAAAGAAGAAAAAAATCTTTACTGCAATATTATTATTTGTTAGTGATAGGCACACCTCATAGAATCTATTAGCACTTCCATCTGTTAATTACAATTAATTTGGGTTGAACTGTATACCTTGGTTTAGAATATGTATACCTTGATTATATGGTAACCTTTGCTTTAGAATATGTATAAAGAATTTCTATGAAAAAGGATATTTTAATTAAATTAAAGTTACTACTTAATTAGGATATATTATAATGTATTTTATATATATCTTTTTTTAAAGATAAATCAGAATTCATAAAGTAACGGAGGGGTGGAGGCTTAATCTTCATGTGCTAATACGAGAAGGATACATGATATAATGAGCTCATACATATTAGGAAATTCTGAAATTAAGTATGAAAGAGAACAATAATCATAGCATAAAAGAAAACATAATCAATTCCTATGAAAGAGAACAATAATCAATTGAAAGAGAACATAATCAATTCCTACCGTTAGCAAGAATAAAAGAGAGAATTATAAGAAATGGATCAATAAATAGAAATTGACGATGGTCACAGATAATGGTCTGTCGTGCTTAAAATAGGCATAAATGAAACGAGAGAAACACTCAGGTTATGGATATTTATTTAATCCATGCATTACTGAAGAAAAACTGAGATAATTGTTCGTCAAATTTTATCAATTTTTATATTCCGAAAGAGGCTTTATAGCTATGACATATCATCCATGAGAACGTTTAATTTGTGTCAGATATGATCAAGAATATAATTGAAGTTATACCTAATTTCTTTATACTTTTCTTAGCGAGATTAAAAAATTCTAAAAAAAAATACATATATTGATTTCTATGAATTGATTATTGCTGTCTTTCATACTTACTTCCAGAGTTTCTTAACATACATACGGGTAGAATACCTATGCCAATGTATGTAAAAACGGCAATGTATAATAAATAAATATTGTACAAGTTTCCCATTTTTTATTTATTTGTTGTGAAATATCCGAATTCTAGAATAAAATTCAAGTATTCGATATAAGCAACTTGCTCTACCAATTGGCTTTAAAAAACCAAAAAAGTTTCAACAACGCCACTGCACATGTAGAAATTAATTCCAAGCAAACGATAAACATAAATTAATTGCAAGCAAACTATAAACATAAAATTCATAAAAAGGAATGTATCGCGATTTTGATTATATATATTAGCTTTGTTGACATACTGCTAAAATACTTAAAAATTAATGATGATTAAATTAAATTACTCATGATTATTTTACACAATATTTTTTCAAGTATTGAACTGTGCATTACTGAAATTGTACTTCCGTTCCAATGAATTAAATTTCAATTTGTTGATATTTTTTTATTAACATATTCATTTGAATTCAGAATTTAATATTTTAACATTAGCAATTAGGTTTGAGAAACATCTGAATATTTGATTTCGGTTATCGTCACATTAAAATACTTATTCTGTTTATTAAACGAAGATAATAAATCCACACATGTAATTCGTTTGCTTAATAATTTACATAACTTTAGTTGTGCAAAGATATTAATTGATGAAACATTAAATGTGTTTTTATTTTCATTGCAATTATTAAATTATGAACGAAAGAGTAATTGTTGCATTCCAATGTATAGCATCCAGTATGTTTCAATTAACTACCTTTCATATGTTACTCGTTCAGTATAACAGGTTTAATGAAATCTCTAGAGTAATACTCTATTGTTTAGCATGGAAATAATACCTTTACTAGATTGTTTATAAATCGCAGAAGCACGGTTTACCATTAAAATATCTGTAATAATTGCGATTACATTATCTCATTCTAAGAACTGTCATTAAATTCTTGATTCCTAGTATTTTTAAGAATATATTAAATAAATAAAATAACAAAGAATTTTGATGGTTTGGTTTGTTTTTGATAGAATGAAAAGATTAATATTGTGTCTTGCTAGAGAAATTTAATATAGTATTGGAATCGGTTCATTGATTCTAAATAATTATTCATTTTATTCATATTCTTGTTAAGTATAAAATAAATAAAAGGCACCTACATAAATTTAACGTATTTGCATATCTGTTTAAGTTTTTTTAATGATTTAATTATCATGAACAGTTTTAGATTTATCTCAAAGAAGAATGAAAGTCTCAACTAAAAAAAATCAGTAATAGAATCAATAGCTGCCAATAATTACTGAAAAAATTTGAAAATCCTAAAGAAATTAAGAGTAGTTTTAGATCGCACTGTATATTTAATGTCTTAATGTCCTACTGAGGCTCATTTAATCGACAGATATTGATATAATATTTGATTATCAAATCCAGATTTTTGAGGATTTTTTTGCAGGATGAGATAAAAATCGATGGAAAGAACTTCAAGAATTAGTATGTTCATAGTATAGAATAATTCAATAGAATAGTTCAATATAGAATAGTTCAATTAGTATAGAATAATTCAAAGATACCAGAATAAACTCAAATTTCAAAAATTCCTCAAATTTAAAAGATGAAATCATATTATACTTTGAAATAATGTATATATTAAATACTTTAATATTATAATATTAAATAAACCTATTTATTTTTGAAAGATATTTCCGACGAAAAAGAAGTTTCAAGTACATGCATCTATTCGAATTTGATCTCCCGATTCTTCCCAAAATAGAGCATTCGTTCTCTATTTTGATATTGAAATTCATACCGGAATAAAATACACTCAAACAGAGGATTAAGTGAGGAATTTAAAACATTTAACTTACTATCAGCGATAGATCTGAGGTCTCTCGAAATCGTTTAATGTGTAATAATTTATCCAGTATAAGCCAGCAGAACAGTTACAGCTGTCCATTAAAAACTTCTACATCAGCTGCAACAGACGAGATCTGTTGCCAAAAAAGGAAAAATGAAAAATATTGTTTAAACCATATATAACATCATTTCATGATATATAATGTCGCTGTATTTTTTAACTCTAGTTTTTCCACATGACTGAAGCGTTTTCTTTGATAATAAAATTCAAACCATAACAATGCCGATTTTTTCTTATGCTGTTGGATATCGAAGCAAATACCTTCTGTAGTTATTGATATGTCGTAAAATGCGAGGGAAATTCCTTTATTCGGATTAAAATCCTCAACACCGAGTTGAAATATTTTATTGGTTTGATTTTTTACGAACACAACCGTCAGAGGATTCTCGGGATTTATATTTCGGCTGACGATAAAAAGTTTTGTTGCACCTTTTATTGAGAAGATCCAAATAAAGTGGTCTATGAGTGATGTTAATGCAAAAACTTTTTTGTTGATACAACAGTTTAGAATAGATTCCAGAAGAGAAAACCTTGCCAAGCGTTTTACGCCATTTTATTTGGGGAAATTTTTTATGTGTTTTTAATAATTTAGAGCTACAATTTAAAGTGTATATATTAAATATAAACTTTTTTCTTAGGTAATGATTTTTTTCTTTACTGTGTAATCAATGTTCTTTACTTTGGAAACTTGATCGTAGGATACGACTTTTCAAGGACGACATATAAAAATGCAATTTATGAATTTTCTGGATATATATATATATATATATATATATATATAATATAATATAATATTGCAATCAAGAAACGTATTCTTTTAATTTATGTTTCATATAATAATTTATTATCTGATTTGGTATCCTTAAATAAGATTAAAAGAAAAATTACATTATTGGAATAAATAAGGCAGAAATTTAAAGGTGAATGTTTTCATATGTTTTGAAGCTTCTCATTATATGAGGTTTGTTATTAAATATTAATTTTCAAGAATTTATCACTATTTGTTAGCCTCTAGTTATACTAATAAACTTTTGACATGCTTTAATTAATTATTCTGCTGAAGGATTATAAATTTGTTATGTGCTATAAAAGTAGCCTTAATGCATTTATTGTGCTTAAATACTGTTTCTACATACTGTACATTGCAAAATTGAAATTCTTTTACTTATTTTAAATTAAAAAAAAATTGATAATTATAAGATAAAAAAATTTGTATGATAAATGTATAAGAGATATTCTTTTTTTTATTTTTGCCAATATTGCACAAATAATCGAATATTGAATATTAAAGAATTTGAAATTTCAGATAATGTGTTGCCGACTACGCTTGAAAATGAAGAACCAGGGTTTCTTAAAAACATGAATTTATAATTCAGCCACCGTAACTCACTTCTTGGAGTATTTTTATAAAAGATAAAGTAAAATATTTCAGAAAAAAAAAAGAAAAGAAACCCGATTGGTCCATGTATTGTCAACGCACTCGCTTCTCGCGAAGTCAACTTCTACTTATAAATATACTTTTATTCTTGTTTTTGACACGTTTTTCTTTCACTCAGTGTTGCCAACGAAGATTTACCAAACATGCACCGATCTTATGCATATTGGTGAGATCATTACATGGGATTGAAAAAAAATAATAACTTCTAAATATCTAACATAATGTGTGTGAAATATAAAATGAATTTCTAAAGTGAAATATTCTATTTATTTTCTGATTATGTGAAAAATTCCTTGATACTTGATTGCAATTCTAAGGATATTATTTTTGTAGCACGAAAAGCATTTTTTTTTGTATTTTTTTAGTAATTCTTTATATATTTCATGATATAGTCACGTTTGTTTTTAAAACATATTTAAGGGTTATTTAGAATCGCTGTTTTTATTAGTGGATATATATATATATATATAAATTCTTCTTGGTTGAATCGAAACACATGAATCAGTTGCAACTTTAGTTAAATATTCTTATCGGATTAGTATTTTCGTGAGTTTGAGTTCGAGGAAGAATCAACAGAAATGAATATATATTATATATATAATATCTTGTATTCGGAAAATAATAATGTAATAACATAGTTGACAACTAAAGAAAGAAATGAAATTGCAGTTTATTTTTCTAAAACGTTGCTAAAAGTCTAAGACAGATCCTGAGGATTATTAAAGATTTGTATATTTTAGTATTGCTGAATATTTAAAATATGAGCAAAACAATATTTTGAGATAAACAGAAGAAAAAAATAATGCCTTATTTTATTGTATATATAGTAGGTACATTAACTATAAAGATAACAAGGTTTATACTTTGAATACTTAAAATTTAATAAAATTAAATTACAAGGAATTTTTATACAAGGAATAAAAATAAAAGGAAGGAAAGGAGTCAAATACAAAAGTTCAAATATGTTGTTAAAACGCTAAGAGTTTACATTTACTTCTAATTAGTGCAATTCTCTTTAAAAAATTCATTTTTGATGATTCGAACGCCAATTCACGAAAATAATCTAATGAAAATATTTAACAAAAGTTGCAACTGATTCATGTGTTTCGATTGAACCAAGAAAAAGTAATTATTTAACTTACATTCCTTTCTCTAACATAAATTTTAATGCATGTATCAATGCATTTGTAATGTGAATATTTAAAGAAAATTTTCTGCTTTATAGAAAAATAATAAATTTTTGTTGCGCGTGGAATATTTTTAATGAGAATAGTAATTCACAATGTTTCATGTTTTTGAACTGACTATCTTTTCATTTGTATTTTGTTTCTTATTACACTGTCTCCGTTTCAAGCATAATTTCTTAATTCTGAATGGAACAGAAAAAAGTATGGTTAATAATTTTTAGTTTATTTATAATGGTACATAAATAAATGTATTCCTGAGAATTATGAAGGAACAATATTTCTGAACAAAAGTAGTTGAGGACTATAACTTATCGTGTTCGTTATGCAAACAAACCCTGTAACCCAATTATTTTTTTAAATTGAATCCAATATATATTATCTCTTTGTTTTTCTTTCAATCTGTGTTTATGGAGACTTTATAACTTAAAAAACATAATGCGGTTGAATAGTATGATTTTATCTTCATTTTTATATTAAAATTTTAAATTATATTAAATTTCAGATTACGCTAATGGAAAGAAAAAAATTACTTCCTTTCTGCCCTATCTTTAGGAGAATGTTTTTAATCATCTTGTTACCATGCATTTAAGAATTTTCGCCCTTAAAAATTGAAAAAATATTTTGCGAATAATGAAATTTTATTTGCCTGGGCATTTTCACTTAGGTTCTACTTAAAATGTTACAATATGTCTGTATCCGTTTCTGCATTGGAAACCAGAAAAATATTTATTTGTATGTATGTAATAGAGACCATCAATGGAAATAAAATTTTAGAAATATATAGAAATCAATTATAAGCTATTCGACGATTAAATTAAATTTTATATAGATGCACAATGTTATCATAAACATGTTAAAAATTTGCCTTTGCTGCTATAAGTTACGATATTAATGTGTCAAGACTGTAATAAGACATGTATTACTGGTAAAATTAGTGATGTTTCTTCTCTAAGATTTGTTTCTCTTTGGACAGTTTTTGAAATGAATGGAATTATGACTATCAATGTTGTTTAATAATGCTATTCCGAGGTTAATAATAAGGAAAGCTACGGTCAAAAGATTCATTTGAAATTTTACGTGACTAATAATACCTGCAAACCAACAGAAATTTAAGAGAAAATTAATTTATTTTTTATCTATGGTTTGTTTGGACGGTTTCACCACTTAAAAAACTTTTGCATAGCATTAGATATAAATAAGCACGTGCTTGTTTAATAATCATGCAAATTCGTTTAATTCTTCAGTTGTTTTTAGAATATCGAAATTCACAATTACTTCACCAAATTATTTATTTCGTGTCAGTCTATTATAAAGCTGCTTCAATTACCAAAAGGATAAATCTGATTATTTTAAAGGTATATTTTAAAAATACATCTCCAAAAATGCGGAGTAAATTAAAGGTGCTAACTTTAAAGAACAAAGATTTTATTTCATCATCATTATTCTTTGAGAAGATGAGAAAGGAGAGCTTCATGAAACAAAGAAAATAGGTATTTTTAAATAGTAAAAAAAGTTCGATTTTTCAAAAATGACTTCACTTTTGTGCATATGATTTGCTAAAAAAATTTGCTACTAAGTTGTAAAAATTTCTAGCAATATTTACTTTGATTAGGGGGAAATAACATTATCACAAGACTTCCCTTGATTTATTGCCTTAACATTTTTCAATTGAATTACATTGTGAAATGGACAATAAATAAAAGTATATTTTAAGTCTCGAAAGCAATGTTAAAACACGTTTCAATTTATGAACCGTCAACTGCCTTTCTGTTCAGGGAGTCGCAAATCCAATCGTTTGCGCAAACATTCAATCTCCGAAAAATCGAATGACAAACATAAACTTGCAGCCCCCCCCCCTTTACCTTTTTCTACCACCTGCTCTTAAACATTCAAGTTGACGTAATCTGGCAAAATTCCCTTCCTATTATTTCACGCTTCTGTTATTTTGCATAAAGAAACTATTTTAGAATTAAAGAAATATTGAATTCAAACGAAATTGTTCTAGTTTTAAATCCAGAAATGATAAAAGTAGAAAAAAAAAAGCCCTGCTATTTTTGCAGTGTTTTTGTCTGTCGTATTTGGAACAAAATCGAAAATGTTCCGCTGTTTGCATTTGACATTGGTAAAATAAAAAAAAAGAACAAATCGATCTCAGTCAAACGTTTTTTGATCGATCGACGAAAAAGAATAGGTAAAAACAATCGAAAGGGGGGGGGGGAGTGACGTGACAATATGACGTACGACTTGTCAAGAATTGTTTACTTCGCTAAGGAAAAGCGGTGAAATAACTTTATTATTCTTTGCTATCTCTTAGTCATTTTCTTTTTCGGTTTATATATTAGGTAAACTTTCAATTGTTTATCTTCTTTTTTTAACTTATTTAGATCAGATAAAAATATGTCATGAGCAGGTATTGAAAATTGGATAGCGTAGAAATTTCTCACCATTTTTAGATTTGCTTTTCCTGTTTCTTTAAAAGACCAAAAATAATTATTAAATCACAATTTTGAAAGATGGCGTTAATTATTGGAAACTCAAGTGCTCCATTACATTAACTTTTTGCAGCGTGCATACAATTTATTGAAAAATATTAGTGACATAATTTGAGTACAGTAATTTATGATACTTTACAATGTAGGTAAAGTTAATTCGCAAGAATTATTTTGAAAACATGTTACTTGTAACGAACACATAATAAAATTATAAAAAAAATCATCTTTTATTAGCCTTGTCAACCATTTGTCGATTGCTATGAGTTTCGAGCTAAATATTATTAAAGAAAGTGTATTGATATGCGGCATTTTAATATTTTTTCAAGATGATTGCAGGTCACATACTTCACGAGTACACTGCTTGATTAAACTCCGAATATACACTGGTATACAAAACTTAAGCAACAGGTGCCTTTTTTGCCATAACTCCACGAGAAATCATCTGAGAGTCTTGACATTCAGAAATGAGAAACATCATTTTGTACTTAAAAGATGACGAGAAAATAGTTACGCAAAAATGAATATAATGCATATAGTGCGGAATCAAACAAAAAAAAAAGACTTTATTGAATTCATAGTATCGCTAGATATGTTTGTCTGTTCAAGAGGAAGAACAACAAGCAGATTTTCTTTAGCATGGGATACGCCCTTCCCTTATTACAATGGTTGTTTCGCACCATCTCTCCATACTCAGCATCAGATTGTCCAACGGTTCTTGAGGCAAGAGTGCCCATTCTTCAATCAGCATCTGCTTTAGTTGTTGGGTGTTTCCAGGAAGACGTAATCGTGCCGCAAAGCGTCTCTCCAAAGTATCTCACACATCTTCTTTGGTATTTAAATCAGGAGAATGCTGGCCAATTCATTCGAGTGATATCTTCAATTTCTAGTAGCTGCTGAACATCAGCAGTCAGGTGTGGCCGTGCATTGTCATCCAAAAAACGAAGTCTGGTCCAATAGCACCTTGAAACAGACGCACATCATCTCCTTAAAATAGCGATCACTGGTTACAGAATCTCTGTCGGAAACGTGGAGCTCAGTTAATTCAGCATAATGCCTCCCTGACGACAACTCCAGGACCACCGTAGCGATCTCTTTCCGTGATGTTACTGGGATAAAATCGTGTCCCGAACTCCAATCGTCAACCTTTCTAACAACTGTAACTGTCAGTTTGGAAGGCTTTCCAAGAGCGCAAAACAACACTTTTGTTGATTCCAAACTCTTCAGCTAATTGCGCCCCTCATACAGCTTTCTGATCATTCTTCTACGTGTGAAGTACTTAAATAACAAAAAAAGCTCCAGTTCCGGATGGTATTTCAGCAGGGATTATTAAAGAAGCATTTAAGTGTAATAGCAAAATTTTTGTTGATCTTTATAATAGATGCCTGCATCATGGATATTTCCCTTCAAACTGGAAATTAGCACAAGTTGTGTTGTTTAACAAGTCAAATAAAAAACATACAGATCCAGCAGCTTTTCAGCCTATTTGTCTTAATTTCATTGGAAAAATATTTGATAAAATGATTACACAGAGAATATTCTATCATTTATTAAAAATAATTATCTTTATTAAAATCAATATGGATTTATTCCTGGGAAAAGTACAACTGAAGCAATTATTCAAATTAAAAATTGGATTGGGGAGGCAAGAAGTAACGCAAAACATAGTGTTATATATAACACTATGTTGTGACCGACTGTTGTCTTTATCATCATCCAGTTATATTACTGGCCAGTTATCCGATTTGGCATTCTCTTAAAGGGTACTCAAATCCTACCTCAATTTTAAGGATGCGTCAAAACAATCCAGCCGCGTAGTCGTCATTCTTTGCAAAGTCGCTTTATTTTACTCGGTCATTGACCCCGAGTCACAAGGTTTTCAATCTATGACTTTCCACATCATTTTCTTTAGACCTGACATCCAATAAAACAGACATTTGGGAGATTTTTTGGTAGGTTTTATGAATGCATTCATATTTCCTTACAATTTTATGCAATTGTATTCAATTTTATTACAAAGGGTGTGAGATAAAATGAGTATTGATCTATCATAGGAAACTACACATAAAAAGCATAAAATGAATGGTAAATACAAAAATACACCTTGTTATAATTGAGTACATGAAAAAGTATATATCTGAGAAAACTTGATAGATTTTAGTATAAGAAAGACAATGTTGCATTCGGTGGCATTATGCAAAGAGAAAGGCGAAATTCATTAAGTAGTTTGTTTTAAGGGAGAACCAGAAATACTTGAGTGTATATTTCATTTTTTAAATCCTCAAGAAGTAAGCTTTGAAAATTCTAATAATTTAACATCAAGCTGGTAATAAAACACATAAATCTAATAATTATATCATAATCCAAGGAATTCTGAACTAAAATATCATAACCGTTTTTAAAAAATCAGAAATTATATTATCTAAATATTTATTTGTATTATTAACTATACATTCATTTATGTTTGCATATATAACTATATCAAATCAATTGATGCAACTTAAGTACAATATTTTAGAGGAAATAGATAAATTACAAGAGTGGATACAATTAAAATGGAGAATGAATATTTTGGTCTTTTTAGGAAAGGTAAATATGAATCCCGAATAAACCAAAACAGGAGAAAAATAAATGAAGATCATATTAATATATATGTCATAATGATATCACTTGTGAAAAAAAGAAATATGATTTAACATTAATCAAACACCGAAGATACCCAAGCAATAAAAAGTAAATACATTTTTCTTGTTATATACAAGATACGCCTAAGCAGGATATAATGGATTTCCTGGTCTGTAGGACTAAAAATGGATATAAAAGTCACTGGAGAAACACAAATAAAATAGATGACATTTCTTAAAACCACACATCATTGGAAGAACAAAAATAAACGAGGTGTTTCTTTCATTTGACAAGAAAAGAAATAACTCTTTTCTATGAGACAATAATACATTCAAAGAAAAACATTTTTATTTCTAAGATACTGTTATTGGTCTCTGGCAAAATATCAGAACGTAATATGCATGCCGATGACAATGTATGTTAAGAAATTGAGGAATGCCAACACATATTTTTAAAAAGTTATATTTTCACAGTTACATTATTATTAACAATTATTAACTGGATTGTAGTTTCCTCTTTTTTCAAATTGTTGGAAACACTTCATTCCATTTAAACATCAAAATCGCCTATAGTTTCAAATTTAACTTCGATTCCTCGTACTTTGAGTTGTGTCAACAAATAATCAGCACCAGGTTTAAATGATATAATTCTTTTAAGTTAGCTTTCAGTTCTCATTTATGAAATACTATTTTTATATTTTACCACAAACTTCATTCTTGTATCATTACTTTTTTCCCATTTCGAAGCAATTTAATATAACTTATCTCACATACTAATCGAAAACAGAAAATCTAATTGATTCCAAAAATTTAAAGAAAAAAAACTTACAGTATTACTACGGCTACACATTCATTTATTCGTCAAATTCTAAGTAATAAAAAAAGTGTAAAATAATAATGGTAATAACTGTAAAAAATTACATGGTAAGAGAGTAGTTGGTTACTTTCATTTAATGAGCATACATTTTGTTCGTAATGTATGTAACGGATCAATTATTTTCAAGATAATTATTGCTATTAAAGATGTTTCTTTTTTGTTAATCATTTTCCCGAATACAAATAGATTGAAGAAATCTGAAGATGTCTATCGAGCATTTTTCTTTGGTATTTTCTTTTCTCAAAAAAATCCGGTATTAAATGATTAAATTTTCTTTCTTATAGCCTAAATTTTGCTGAACTGTAAATCAATTAAACAAAGTTTTTTTTTTTCAGTTTTCACACTTCCAAAACTCTGGCAATATACTTTCGATGGAAATCCTAAAGGAAAATGGAATGGAGTAATAGCGACAACATGTATTTAGATCAAGTAATCAAATTTTTTAAATGACTTTCATATGTGTATTAAGGATTTATCATCAATGCTACTCTGAGGAGTGTGGTCTATAAACTCAATGCTTTTTACTTTCTAGTATACTTAGTATAGATAAAGTATTGTAACCGTACAAAAACTCGAACTCGAGATTTTAATGAATTTCGATGCGTTAGACCTCCTGATTTCAAAAAATGCATTTTTAAGAAATTTTCGTCCGTCTGTCTCTGACGAAGATAACTCAAAAACATTTTGATCTAGGAGGATAAAATTTGGTATATGGTCTTAACACCATATTTATAGATTTTTATCAACTTTTGCGCAAAATCCTTTCAGATATAATTTAACACAATAATTACAAAACAAAGAGAGCTAGATAAATAAATTTCAATTCACTGAATTAGCATGTATCTGTGTTCTTAATTTTAAGCCAAGTCCAACAAAGGATTGACTGTCTGTACTTTCAGAAACATAAAAGCGTGATTACTCAACCAATCAATGATTTAAATGTATCAAATGAGATTTTGGGATTACAATTTTAGTTCTATGTTGATTGATTCGTGTTCGATTTTTGTTTCAATTGGTTGGGGAAAATGTGCATAAGACCCAAATTCGATTTTTTAGATACTATAAAATCACCAAGAATGATATGATCGATTCAATAAAAATATTAATTCACACCAAAGATTAATATTTTGCAACTATTGTAAGCCAGTGCCATGCAAGTCGTTCTCTGGCATGACTAGTTTATTAGATACTATGCGAGAAAGTTTTGGGGAGAACCAATCCCACTGGCTAAATTAATATTTTATTTAGGAGATAGTGTAATGATTTTGATCCTGTCTGATCAAATAAAAGGTAGCGTTTATTGACAATTTTCTTTATTTACAACCTTATTTATATAAAAACAACTCTTTCTCATCTAGGTTCAATGAATGATGCTATTTACAACACGAAAATTAAACAAGAATAGTCTCAGGCTAATACAGGGGTAGCTCTCAGAATCCACCGAATTTCCTTCGGGTGGAATTTTACTCAGAAGTCCGATTCACATGAAGCTTCTCTGACCTTTTCTCCTCTCTTCTCTTTTTTCCCCAGAAAAATCTCGAATTTTATTTTTCTCTCAGACTCCACCTCTCATGTCCACATTGGTACACTTGGGCTCCCTGATACCCAATCACAGTTCAGAACAAACCTGAATGGTCTCCGGTTGACCGTGAGAATGTCCGTTGATGATCCACCCTCCACAATGGGAAAAATGAAGATTGACATATGGAGGGTTTGACACTCTACCCTTTTGAAGATACGATTTATTTTACTGGGAATCGCACGTGTAATTCCTTATCTGGAATCACACTAATTGGCCAGATGATTGTACTTAGAAGGAGGTCCCCCATCTGGCAATCTGGAGGCACTTAACACTGGGGGAGTTTTACACCTTGATGATACAGATGGCCAGAAATTCTAACTATCGAATGTGGGAAAAAGGACGTCACAGTGGTCAACAGGATTTCAGGGCTATTGAGCTGAGTCTTTACAACAGTAAGACAAAATATGGTATTTGCAATTTTCATCTGTGTTCAAATTATGGCATACAGTTCTAGTGATCTCTACGTCACAAGAAAGTGCGGGCATTTCTATCCAAAAGAGAAAATTGCATAGGCACGGCTTATATGATGAAAATAGGTTCTTATTGCATGAACTTCATTATTAAACTTATATTTTGCATAAATCATTTGATCAGTTGTGAACGAAAGAAACTTAAAATTGTTGAAAACAATATTTCATAAAATAATTGAATCTTTTTTTTCTTTTCTAACAAGTCGATACTTAAGAAAAAATGAGTTCTTTTTATATATGTGGACTAATGTCATATAAAATTATAAGCTGATTATCTTTTAGCCAGTTTCATTTAAATGTGAAACAAGAAATAAAAATTAAATATTCTAGAGATGTAACTTTTAAACCCTTCAATATGTGATATTATTATTTTTTGACGATATTCCTTTAGAAATGTAATTTTTTATTTATTATGTTTAGAATATAAATAAGAAAATGAAAGCATGGTTGTAAGATATTGATCAAATGCAAAAAAGTGTACAAAATAATTTTAAATGTAATAAAATGAAATATTACCCTCAGGAATAAAGTTGCAGTATTCGTAAAAAAGACTTAAAATGTTACCTTTTCTTCACCGTTCTTTATTACAATAAATATTCTTAGTAACTTTAGGCAAATAACGAAAATATCAATTACGATAAGAAACTTCAATGTTATAAATATCAATTCATATAGCATGTGGATATGATTTTTAAGTTTTCTCTCTAGCAAACAGAAATATATAATTTTCATGTTTAAGTGTCGGTATTATTATATTATTTATTTATCTATACTTCATTTTAACTAAATGTACTCTTAAATGATGGCAATAATTTGTTAAGAGAAAGTTGCAAATTGTCGCGATAAGAAAAATTGGTTTGTGGTTAACCTTGATCTATAAACTTGTATTTAGTTGTAAATTTATAAAATTAAGTTATATTTTGAAAACACTATCATTAGAAAATTATCAAATAGTTGTGACATATTTATTATTTATTATGAATCTATTATTTTCTCTGCAATACAAAGCTTGTATCTTTTCAGAACCAGACGTTAAGACCATGCCCAGACATATGATAAATATTTGTTCATAGAATTAGAGAATAATTGGTTGGCCTCTGATTTCATAAAGAAGTTGACAATTAAAGTTAATTCCAAAATTATACTAACCGTTTATATTTTTATTTCGCTAATATGTTTTCATTTAACAGTAACAAATGTGACTTCATTAATTATTTGAGTGTGGCGAACATTTTAAAATAAAATTTATTAAAAAAACTGTATTTTAACGCAAAGTGCATTGTCTAATGCTGAGCAATCATTAAATTTACATTGGTGTCCAAGTACGGCTTCAATTCGCTATTGGCTTTGTCGTTTCTAAGTTGTAATATATCAAATTTCAAAAACATGCTATAAAATAAATCAGTAACACGAAAAATTAGTTTTTAGAAATGTAAACTATTGCTCTAAAAAAGGATAAAATTGGAAAAAAGGTGGAATCATCTCATGATATGATTTGAATTCGATTGAAATATTCAAAGATTTTTTTAATTCTAAAAATAAACATGAAAAAATTGAGGAATCGATATTTTCAATACTGATGTAAAAGTGTTTTAAAAAATCTCAAATGTTCAATTTTAACGCCCATGGGATATATCTAGTTACACTGAGGTCTATTAACAAATTATAAAATTGTCAAATCTTTTCTGTTTTCTAAATATGTTAGCAGTTCCAAATAAATATTGCAAAAGCATCAAGTTTGACTATGAACAGGACATTTGAGAAAACGTTAGGCAAGTGAAAATCAAATAATCAATTTTTAAAAATTAGTCAATAATATTTTAGATATAATATTTTTCTTCTAAATCCTGTTACTTAAAATAACAATAATTAAAAAACTTTTCTAGAATTTTACGCAAGTCCCACGGAATCAAAATATACTAAACATCAAAAAAGTGATTTTTTTTTTTTGTAAATTTAAAAACTACTGTAGCAGTTGCATTACACTTATCTTCTCTTTTGGATACTAGATGGCGATACCTGATTAGGCCATCCCATAATGCATTGCAATTGTAATTAGAAGGAGATGTGACGCTGAACTGTGAAGCGCGCGCGTGAATGTCTTGTCTTTGTGTTTGTAATTGTTTAGTATGTGAATGTGATTATTAAAGAAATGTTTCCTACAACATTCGTCCTGTTGCTTCCTGCACAGATCATAATAATCTATATACCACCACACTACAACTTAATTATATTTCTAATGATAAAGGTATTATACAAACCAATAAGAATTTAGAGTCTGGAGAATTTCAGATTTTTCTTAATAAATCAGATAACACCCTAATCTGTAGAATGTCATTTGCTTTATTTCATCATTGTCAGTTTTTTTTCACAAATCGAACGAAATAGGTGTTATTTATTGAAATTGATGTGGAATGTTATCAAATAAAATATATTGCTATTAATAGTTGATTTCTGAATAAAATTGCAAAAATAAATATAAAACTACAATAACCTTCAGTGCAATATCAATATAATTGCATTAATTTTTTCTGTAATTTAAAATTCTAGATTTATTTATTTATTTATTTTTGCTCAGAAAAAAGATATATGAAAAACTAAAATGGTATACATTTTAGAGGAGGATTTTAAAATTTTAAACATGTTAAAATGCCAAGAAGGTGACTATAGATAATAGCTTTTTCCTAGGAGATATGGATATAAGATTAAGAACTCAACACCATATGAGAGAAGAATGAGTAAAAAAGTATTCCTGTAAGCAAAATTTATATCTACTAGAAAAATAATTTGATATCTAGATTCAAAGCAAGTGCTCTTGTTTCCTTGCACTTAAAATTAGTGTAAGAGTTATTATTTGTTGAATATTTGAATAAAAATGATGATTACTTTTGATATTTGATGGACATTTCATTTGGATGTAGTGGCCAATAATTTTATTTACGTAAAAAAAAAGATAATTCTTATTAAAGAATATTTTACAAATTGAACACTCGTTAATATGTTAATAAAAATCCACAATAAATTAGTAAGTCAGCCTTTCATAAAAATCTTGCCATCAGAAATTTAAGAACCATAGCTAAACAAATAATTGTACTAACTTTTTTATTGTTTCTTAAAAGCGATTTTTCTTTTTCTTATATTTTTATTGATATATATGTTCTATTTACATCAGAGTGAAATCTGTTCATATGTTATAGTCATTAAAATCTGAAATAAATTGCAATCGTCTGCTAAGAATTATCTTTTACTTCTGTTATCTTAAATGATGTGGTTTTACCGCAGCTCTAAATACTTAACACCAGTTAATATAGTCCTTTAATTAATTAATATTGGCCGCTCTTAACATCAAAGAATTAAAAAAATAATTTTATAAATATATATTAATAAATTATCTAATATAATATTGATTAACTCATTTATTGTTACCACATTACTCTTTATTAGAAAAAAGTGCAATACTTTTTTATTTATTTCTTCTTAACAATGCATTAGTTTTGAAGAAATCGATTATAAAATTCAATATAAAGAGTTAATAAAACATTTACATATTCAAAATAACTAATAAAATCATGTTATTTAAGGAAATACAGGGTGATCAAGAAATAACAGGAGGTGTTCAGAGCCCTGAAGCGTGCTATGTACTGGGCGATATATCGCAAAATTTGGTCGCCACACACATTAAGGTATGCTGTTTCGATTTATCAAGAAAAAAATATATATTAGTACCAAAAAACGCCGATTGGGAAAATTCTAGCGTTGAGAGCGAAAACTTCATTATGTAAGTTGCATATGTGGGTACTTTGTGACGCGATTTCGAGGATAAAAGGAAGGGTTGCTAGAATTTAAGTCATTGTGCAAGAGTTCGTCCGTAGATGGCGTTTCACTACTTGAACGTGCCTTATTAATCAAGCTGTTTTACCAGTGAGATGAAAATGCCAGTGCTACTCTTCGTGAATACCGGTGGTTAAAACAGTTACGTAGAGAACCGATGATCATAAGTAACTTGCAAAGAATGCTTGAAAGATTTGAAACAACAGGACTTCTTGATGCGCAACCATGCTGAGGACTATTACTGGTTGTGGGGCTTTTTGAAAGCTTAAAAGACATTGCGTATCAAGGACATGTTTCTGGCATTCCTACTTAAAAAGAACAAATAACGTTACATGTCAGACGAATAAATGCTGATATGCTGCGAGCCACTGTCGAAAACTTCGTGTACCACATGCAATTAATTAATGGAACATCATGCCGGTGGTCACCTTGAATCAAATTTTTATGTAGCTATAATAAACGTTTTTCATTGGTATTTGGAGTGTTGTTATTTATTGTTTCCATTGGCAGTTATGTATTCTTTTTTCTTACATTATGCGCTTGCAGCGCCATGATTTCCTCTATCGAAGTTTTTTCGTACTAATTAATTTTTCTTGATAAATCGAAACTACATACTTTAATGTGTATGGTGTCCAAATTTTGTTCTATTTCGTCCAGTACATAACATGCTACAAAACTCCGAACACATCCTGTTATTTCTTGATTACCTTGTATATACAATTTTGAAAGATATGTCGCAAAAAAGAATTGAAATTGATAGACTCTTTTATTGAAAGTAGATACCCCGATGCATTTCAGAACACAGCTTGAGGAATACAGAATATATTTTATTAAACTTCCATAACTTATTTTTGAACTTGATTTTATTGATAAGAGAAAATATATGTTCAAATGTACAATAAATGTATTTGATTTAGGAAGGAATGTAAAGAATTCATCATACCTTTAATAAAGAATCCTACACTTTTCTTATTAAGTTCATGTACCGTAATTTTCTTCTATATAAGATGGAAAAATCGTTATTGTTTTTTCGGTGCAATATAACCACTAAAAGTCCCTACAGAAACTTTAAGCGATTTGTTGTATTACCAAAATAAAAGTTTAAAAATACTGCTTAAACGATATATAGCGCATTTGAAAATATATAATGCTGCTGTATTTTTTAACTCTTCATTTTCTACGTAGCTGATATTTTTTTTAGTAATAAAACTTCAACCATAACGACTTTGATTTTCCATTTATGTTCCACGATATCAAAGAAAAGACCTCCGGAAGTTTTCGATATATCGTAAAATGCGAAGAGAATCCCTTTATTTGGATTAAAATCCTACACTTGGGGTTGAAATATTTTCTTGGCTTGATTTTTACGAATATTGTTGGCAGAGAGTTCTTGGGATTGAGAATTTCGGCAGACGATAGAAATTTTTGCTGCGCTTTTTATGTGGAAGACCAGAATAAAGTGGTCTAAAAGTGATATCAAAACAAAAATATTTTGTTGATTTAACAATATAGAATCGATTTTTGAAGAAAGGTGCTTGCAATGCTTCTTTTTATTCTATTTGGAGGTGATTTTGTTAGAATTTGAACTATTTAAAGGCACAGTTTTGAATAAAATGTTAGATATAATTGTTTCCATGATTTGATTAAAAGCATTGTATTCCCTTATATTTGAATTAGACATGCTGCATTTACATAACATAGCATGCGGAATGCATATGTTTAAAAATTATGTATATGCAATGGAAAGCTTTGTCTTTGTGTATGGTTTTTACACAGTTGTTGTTGATTTACAGTGCTTTCAAATTAATAAAACGCAATATACATGCAATATGTGATCAAACAATATTTAGAATAATATCAACAATTATGGAGAGCAGATAATGTCAAGAATTATTATTGCCATCATACTTTTAAGATATCCGACTAGGTTCGAAGAGGAGTTAAAAAATATTTTAATGCTTAATATAAGGATAAAATTATGAAAAAAAGTGAAATTACTTATATATATGTAGCTTTAGAAGAAAAAGAATATTTTGATGTAAAATTTAGCATTTAAGTACAAAAACTAGGAATATTCTAGAAAAAAAAATATTGTTACAGTTTTTTATTTTTTTGTAGCATTACATATTTAAAATATCTATCAACTAACTATTATCCAATAATTATATTCTAAACTAAAATTTTTATGCTTAATATGTGAAATTATCTATGAAATTTTGTTATTTATACAACAATTGCATTAATCCCCTTCTAGAGTACTCAACATTAAATCCATAGTTCATTTTTTTCTGCATAATATAACAGGCACTAATTAAAAATTTAATTAAGATATCTTGATTAGTTTTTGAGATATGACCATAATTCGTACGGTAAAATTATGAAAAATTCAAAAAATGTATTTAAAGTTTTTAAATGCTTATAAATAATCTTCATTTTCAAGTTAATAATTTGCTATAACTTGACTTTTAATTTACATAGAGACAAAATAAAGATATCATTGGAAACAGAAACGCGCATATTGTTTTGAAACTGCAAAAATTAAAATTAAAATTCAACGAATTTTCATCAAATTCATGTTTTCAAACCTTGTCGGATACCTTGAGATAACCATCATCAATTTAAGCATCATTGAAAATACGCTGCAAGAAGATTTTATTCTTTTGTTTTATTTTAAAACATTGTTTTATTTTATTCTGCCAAAAGAGATATCTCGTAAAATTCCACTTAATGATATGTTATAAATTATGGTGCACTCCCTATCAAAATAGCTGAAAGTGTTTATTGCAAATGGCTGAGTTTAAATATTATATTTTGATAAAAGAGGAGTTATATTGTTGGTTTTATACCAATATTATATTATATGATTATTACAAAAATAAGCCAATCTATATCATAAGATATATTTCTTCATCTGAAATTAAGTATTTTCACTGGTGCCTGGCAGATTTTGACTGACTAGATTGATTTTATTTAACAGATTAGATGAAACCCATAGATTCCTAATTTGAAATATCTTTTAATTGGAAATAAGACATCTAGATTTGGTACCAAATTTAGAGGTAGTATTTTAATTTCCTGTGTAAAATTGTTACGGCTGAGATCAATATATTGAAAAGAAAGAAGGACTTCTGATAAATAACAAAATTGTTTTCTTGATTTTTAATAATTTTATAGCATACAAAAATAATGACAACTTATTTACTATTTCTTTCCATTGCACTTTGTTAAATGAATTACTTTACTAAAAAATTGCAGTTTTGTAACAAGGGATAAATTTATGTGTTGTGTTATAGTTGAAGTTTTTGAATAAATTTTTAGAATATTAATATATGAATGAATTTACAGAAAAATCTAATATTTTTTATAGTTTTAATTCTTAGAAATGATTAATTAAATATTTTCTCATTTTCTAATTAATCTTTTAATATAATTTCGTTTTTTTATAGTTATCTACATGAAAAAGTTTAAATGATGATGATTTTTAATTAATATTCAGCTTCTTTAATGCTTCTTTAGATAAAATATTTTTTGCGTATAAACAATCATCAAATGAAGTGAAAAATGGGAGATATCTCCTTTAAAAGTTTCCTATTTTTATCTAGCCAAATATAATTTTTTGTCAAAAAAACTCCTTTCGTAAATACATTTATAGGGTAAATGGACTTTTAATCATTTTTTCGATATTCAATAGATGAATATATGATAAGTGATAATTTTTTTGGATTTGCAGCATAGATGACTGCTCAAGACCTTAACTAAGAATACGATAAAAGGTTTGATTGTATATTATAGTTTCATATTATCGTCTGAAAACAATGTTCCATCATTACAACAAATTCCCATGTAACAAATCTGTTAGATAGAAATTCAGTAGATTTGTGAGATATTTGAACTGTGTATTTCATTTACCACTTTTTATAAAATATTTATTTTATAAAAATTGGCAGATTTTAAAAGAAAATGTAACTTATTTTTACCATATTTTTTAAAATGGTAAAAATCAATTAAATTTTATTTTCAAACTGGATTTAATAGTCAATAAATTCCTCAAAATATTTTATAGGCATAAAATATCTTAGCTTAAAATTAAAAAGCTTAAAATTTCATTTCGTAGATTTCGTGATGGATCAAAAGTTAGCCTTATTTGACATGTTATAAATCCTAAGAAACAAATGTCTTTGTATAGTTGCACATTAATATCAATGTTTCGCTCCACGCTTTTAAAATTTAAATGCTTCAAATGAAAATGGAATTTAATATGTATATATAATATTGGAAGATTTTAAATATCATCAATATTTATAAAATTATATTAATATTACGACTAAAATCGTGTTGTGCAGTCCCAATAAAAATAAAGATGTAAATATTTTTCGGATGTAATTACTTTTTAAGAAAATAAATGAAAATAATAAAATATAATGAAATAAAGCAAATGAAAATAATAGAATACAATTTTTTAATTGCACAAAATTTTAATTAAAAGTTAATTACAAATACCATTCCTTTTTTTCAATAACTTCGAAGCTTATTGCTGAATAAAGACTATAGAATACTAAAGACTACAGAATTAACAAAAAACAAAATATGATTTTAGTAATATTTCCGCCAATTATAGTTATTTAAAGGCTTTCCGCCAATTATAGTTATTTAAAGAGAGAGGGGGGGGGGAGATTCTGCATGTGGTTCTCATTAGAAAAGATTTTTTTCCTGATCATGACAATGTCATAAATAAATATACTTTCAAAAATAAATGAAATGATTTATATGAAGATTTATTCGATACTTATATCGGACTTTCTGCTGACACTTTTTAATTTTTATTTTATCGTATGCGAATTATAGAGAAAAAGAAAAACTACAAACAAGCATCACAAACTACGAACTCGAAATTTTGACGCATCTCCATTTTTCGCTCTTCCCTGAGCCCGCAAAACATATTTTTGGCTTTTTGTCTGTCTGTCTGTCTGCTTTTCTATGAATGTGATAATTCGAAAACTCTTTCAGCATACGGATCAAGTTTGGTAATGATCCCCATACCATATTTGTAGATTTCTATCATTTTCATTAAATATAATTAGAGGAAGTTTATTTGGCTCTCCAAATATAAATTAACAAGATAACTACAAAACGCCATATGTTTCTGTTTAACATAAAAAGTAGATAATTATCACATTTGTTATTTAGTTTCTCTACAGATTAATCGACTTTCGGTTTCGCAAGTATGTAAACACGATAACTCTGAAACGCTATGATTTCAATTTATATAATTCGGGATGTTATTTTGTAACTACAATTGTCGACATATTGCAGATTTTGGTCCACCGGTAAGAAAAAAAAATCTAAAACACAAATTCGATTTTTGTGTATATACTATTGACTGCATACCAGGTATTAATCGCCAAGGATCGCGCTACAGATTCACGGTAAATGAATGCCAAAGATCAATATATTTTAAGTATCATTTGCCAATGCCATACAATGTATTCGCATTGTTAAGGAAGGTTCTCAATTTTATACTATTGTGAGAAAGGGAATAATACTTATATTAGTGAATATGCTAGAAAGTGATGAAGAGAACACCCTCACAGTTTTCATTTTAAAATGTAATTAAAATACAGCAGTTGCCGTGTATAGTAATCATGGACGTAACAATCAATTAGTTGTACTGAACAAAATAGTGAGAAACGGATTTTCCGTATCTAATTACATACGAAATCTGTGGATACTAATGATTAGAAGTTTGCTTGTAATTTAGACAATCGGACGAGAAAGCCTATCAGCCTTACGTTTAAAGGTAGCAAGATAATAAAACCCAATTTTACCGCCACTGTACAAGCCCTCTCTCTTCCTATATCCTCCACAGAATACTGCAACCTTCCATTCATTCAGTGAGCTGTGACCAAAGGTCATTGTTAGTTCACAATGAGCAAACGTCATGTGCTGAGCAACAAATAAAAATGCGATCCCCCAATATCAACTTCTTAAACTGAATAAGAAAGAGGCAGTGGGTATGTTAAAAATTTTGCTAACCATTACTTAATTTACTACTGTGGGTATTATATTGAATCTGGAGTTCGAAAGAATGACAATTTGACATGCAACTGAAAGCAATATGGGAAGGATAGGGACATTGGATGCGCGCTGATGGCATGATGTACGTGTTGGTATGCTGGTGGTGTGAGAAATGGACGGACGCATTAGTAGAGCAGAACTTCATGAAAAGATCGAAGACTTTAAGATAATTTCAATAGCGTGATGAATGTTTAGAATAATATTATTAATATGAACGGTTTATACAATGATTTGTTGATTACTCAAAACAAATATGTTAGTCTCGGTAACTTTTCAATGAAACAAAAAATTAAATGTATATGGTTATTTTCATTTCTGCACAGTGTACCGATTGTTCCAATTAAAACGAATAAATGAAACAAATAATATCGTATGATTTTTTCCCCTGCCGTCTTTGTATTTCAACAGATTTCAAGTATTTTTAAAGAATTTTGGCTCTATCAATCAGACAGACCCAAAGTAATCTTTACAAGGCACGATCATGATATATTTTTGAAACTAAATAGAATGGATTGTTACCTGATTCTTATGGAACATGTTTAAAAAAAATTTCAAACTGAATTTTAAGATTTTTTGTTTATTAAAGGATATCTTTGAAGTATAAAATGCATATTTATTGTTGAATGTTTGACAAACTTTCGGTCATGGGATATTGATGGTATACTTGCAGTGATAATATCCTCTTGCATTTGCAGGAATTTTTAATAAAAACTTTAATACATTTATTTTTGTGATGGATAATCATCTTTCATGTTTTTATATTTTTTCATAACTTATTTAGGAATGTAGGACAGTGTAATAACGTCGATTAGAGTTTTAGGTAGTAAAAATCTTGTAACTGTTCTCATATTTTCAAGAAGATTTCACAAAGCCTTTCGTAATAGTCCTTAGAATTATAATCAAATTATTGGCATTTTAAAAATCATTTCTTTTTTAATTATTTAAATTTTGACTTAAAATATTTTAATTTTAAATTATTTATCTTTTTATTTTTCTTGGGATTTAATAACAGTAATTTTTGACTGCACTAAATTGCTGAATAAGCAATTATTTCTAGTTATTTAATTTCTAGTTTCACATTTAATTATATACATTTTTTTTTATCAAAATCATCGTCTTTTTTCATGTAAAAGATAAACACGAAATCAGGAATAGCAAATCAGGTGATCATAACTAATTCTTCTCTGAATCAAATTGTTGAGGCGAAAATTAGTAGTTTTTAGGTCACATAAATTGAAGGTAAACGTCTAATAAAGAATATTATTTATTTAAAAAATCAATTCAGATTCAAATGTAAGAAGACTTTTAGATAAAAACTGGTACTGATAAAAAAGTAAAGATAAAAAATTTAACAAAGAAAAATAAGAATTGATAGAAAAATTTATTTCTGCCGTAACTGCTCAAAATTTGCCTTACAGGCGTTAAAAAAACTCATTAAAAAGTCTTCCCAACCAACAGGATGAAAACTTAGAATGGACCATATTCTTTTGAAATCGATTTTAAAGTGTTGTATCAACAACGAAGTTTTGTTTTAGCATCAATCTAAAAGCCTTTTTTACTTGCATTTCTCAAAAAAAAAAAAAATGAAACAAAATTTTTATAGTGCTACTAAAATGACGACTCGAATTTTCTACTATCGGATACCGTATTCGTAAAAAAGAAGCCAATAAAATGTTTCAGTCCCAAGCCGAAGATTTTAATCGTTATAAAGAAATTCTCTCTGTATTTTACGATGTACTTCCGAGGATATTTCTTGGGGATCTGTGAGCTCGAAAAGAAATCGAAATCGTTATGAAGAGCGTTTTATTATCGGAGTAGAACAGCATGTGAAAAGAAAGTTAAACTATATGATAGTTTAATAAATCTGCGGATGGCGATATGTATCTGATTCATATAATAATTTTATTTTTATGTAGGTAATGGATCTCATTTCTTTGAGATAATTTATGGCTTTTTAATGGTTAATTTTTATCGAACAATGGCAGAGCTCTTACTATTTTATATTAATGCAAATTATTACTATATAATTTGAATAATTTTGTATCTCTCATTTCAAATGGGATATAAATTTTAAATTTTTTTATTCAATCTAGGGCGTTAGTAACATTCTTATTTCGTTATAAGATTTGACAAAAAACAATAAGATATCTGTTTTGAATGTCAGTTATTGAGAAACATTAACATATAAGATATGATATAGTTCAGTCATTTTGAGTTGTCGCGTTGAAAGTACAAAACAATATGTTGTATCTGTGCACCAAATTTTATCTATTTAGCTCTCTCCATTTATAGTGTTAACTGATATTCGAGCTATTGAGTAATGAATTTATATATGAATAAATAGTTAAAATAGATAGATTTTACTCAAAATTTGATATACTAAATTTAGTCTCAGCTCTAAACGTTTTTGAACTGTATCTGTCACAGAGAGACTAATATTTACTAAATATGACTTTTTCGAACTGAGGGAATGTCTAAAATGTACAGACAAAATCTCGAGTTCGAATTTATTGATGGTTTCAATATTTTCTTTCCCTATATCTCATATACAAGAAAGTAAGAAGAAGTGGAAAAATTTGAATGTTCTACAAAAGTTTTCATAGAAATCATTTTCTTTTACTTGCAAATAAACAATACGGCAAAAATTCGCAATACTCGTTTTTGAAATTTTAAGGAATAAAACCAGAATTTAATCATAAGTATTAAATGCTAAAACAAAAGATCAAAGAGTTGACTTTATTGTAGGAGCTCAAAAAAGGTATTCATAAAAATACGTAAGAATTAAATACTACATAAAAATATCTGATTTTTATGCATGTAATCTAAAAAAATGTTTTTTGAAAATTTCCAGTAATTTATTTAGAACTTACAAATGAAAAAGACTAAGCAAAAGAAAAATAAAACGATTGGAAAAGCACATTATTTCTTTCAGAATTTCAGTAATATATTTGAAACTTGCGAATGGAAAAAAAAAACTTAAGCAAAAAAAATCGATTGGGAAATAGTATTACATATCTATTTTCCAGTCGAAACACTTAGTCAAATACCCGAATATAGAGAAGTCTACTTTAAAACTCGGAAATGATAGAGAAACACGTTTCACTTTATTTACCACCAAATGCCTTTTCTGCTGAGGATAGTCTGTCAATTCATGTGCTTTTCTATGGAATTTCTGCAAATTCAGTCGTCTGGGCAAACATTCAATCCTTAGGAAAACTATAGAAGAAACTTAAACTTTTCCTTTCTCACCCACTCACTTTTGTGTGGCGTTTCTATTTTTAAATACTTAAGTCGATGTAAACTATAAATCTCGTCCGTTATTTTATATTCCTATTGCTCTGAAATAGAAAAAAAATTAATAAAAAAATCGAAGAATAAAAATAATTCCTTTTCTCTTAAACTGTAGATATAATAGGATGAAAGAAAAAATATTACAATATCCAATACTTTTGCCTTGCCGTATTCGGGACAAAATCAAAATGCTTTCTGTTGTTTACATTGGAGGATAGGGGAAAAAAAGAATACATCGCCAGCAGTAGAACATTCTGTGATCGATCTGAGAAAGGGGAGGGTTGAAAACAATCGAAAGGATCCAGAAAGATGACGTGACAATATGACATACGACCTGTCAAAAGCGTCACGCATTTATTTGGTTTGCTGAACAAAAGCTGTGAAATGACTTTGGATTGTCTTTTCGTCACTTTATGTGGTAACTTTGACTTCTTATTTTTTTAAACTTAATTGTGCCAAATAGAAAAATATCGGGAATGAAAATCCTGTAACAAGGCAGTTTCTTGTCTTAGGATTTACGGTTACTCTATTTACTTTAGAGATGAAAATAAAAATTATATTGTTGTTTTTACCAAGAAATTACTATTCTAATCTTCCTTTGATAACTCCTTTGTTATATTGAATGGTTTTAAACATACATTATTTGTTTTCGTTATATTATGTAAAAATTATGAGTAAAATGTTGTGTCAGTAAATATTATAGTACAATACAAAGAATATTAACTCGATCTCCAATGGAAACTCCTAATATGTAATTCCCTCTATGGTAAAATTTCAAACTGTTAATAAAAGTTAAAAAAATACTCAATAAAGTGTAAGAAAAGTGTTAAAAAGTTTTAAAGAATGTTAAAAATCATTTAAAAAAATAGGATTACCTTAATTAATAAGACATATTACATCCCCTTTACTAGATTGTAAAAAGTAATAGTAATCTTCTTTTCCTAACATTGACTTCATTCCAGCTCATTTTATTTCCCTGAAAATCAAAATAAATTTTTATACAAAGAAAATATAAATCGATATTTCAAGAATATATTTATTCACAGTATTACTCTTACAACGGGCAACTCAGAAATGAGGAGTAGAAACTTCCGGTATGGTGGTCGGATCTCACCACCTTGGTGGGTATAGTAACCGAGATTATCAGCTATTTCTCTTCAATGATGGGACGTGCTTCTTACGTGAAGGGTTTTACTGTGGCTGGTGATGGTCCTTGGGACTCAACCTTAGTTTCCGCCATTACCTTCGCGGCGGTCAGGTCATTCTAATTTAATCCGAATGTCTTTAATTAGGTAGGGCGGAGTAGCCAGTGTGGTTGTTTGCAGTAGCACAGCTATTTGTTGTATTGAACACATTTTTTAAATCTTTAAAGCTTTCGAAAGAATAGTTCAATTATTTCTATTTATAAATATTCTGTATCTTTATTATTCTTGCTTATATAGAGAAAATAGCAGCGCTTTTTGAATTGTTTCTCTATCCCCGTTATTTCCTTTCCTGGATAAAATTCTAATACAAAACAAAATTAAGTTAAAACTTTGCATTCAAATTGATTCTCTCACGTATGATTAATTGTAAAATAAAAAAGTGTTTTATAGATTGACTTTGCATTTATTGATGCACCGAGTTTATGAAATTTCATAAGTATTTCACTTAAAATAAATCTTATTTTATGGCTTGAAGAAAATTTCTCAAAATCTCATTCAGAACTCAAAAGAAAATTCATGAAAATATAATGCAATAATATTTCGCTCTCAATTTAATAAAAATGGATAAAGTGATTTTAGAGTCGAAGACATATTTTTTCCCACTTTTCAGTTACTTTTACTTAGAAATGTTCGACCTTTTAGTCAAAAGTAACAAATCTAATAAGCAATTCTCTGTCGTTTTATTACAGCAACTTCTAGTATTACGCCTGATTGAGCTTTTAAAAAAGTTAGACAGAAAACAAAAAATTGTATTAAGCTTTAATGCAAGCCCACGGTTCTTGTTAAGTTGATTCAAGATTATATTTTTAAACGTATTCATTATCATAAACATTAACTTTAAATCAAATTCATTATTTTTTTTAAATAATCAAAACTTATATTTAGAGACAAAACTTATATTTAGAGTGAATTATATTTAATTGATATATATCTTAATATCCGTGCTCTATCCATAAAACAATTATAAAAGATCCAAAATTTTAAAATGCTCACATTTTACAAAAAAGGGTGGCCAAAAATTTACGTAAGATTTGAATTTGTTACCATTTGTGCGATAAGTGTTGGAAAAAACCTATTAAAAAACCATTTGACTGCTGATAGTTTACGGTTACTTAATATAGAGCGATACACGATAGAACAACGTGTTGACGCAAGATTTGAATTAAATAAAAAACGCAATTTTTTTCTTTAAATTGCTATATTTTTATTGAATTATAAAGTACACATGATAGGGTTCGGTATGGAATAGCCAATAGGACAAATGGACTCCACGGCTTTGGTGGCACATGCGCACTCTTTTATTGAAATTTTCCATGACCATTTTCCATGAGTGTGGCTGAATTTTGTTGATGCAGGGTGGAATTCCATCCTTCAATGTACGCATGCTTGTAGTCGTATTGGTATAGACATTTGACTTCAAATCACCTCATTAAAAGAAATCAATGGTGTTAAATCACACGATCTTGAGGACCAATTCTAATTTTTCGAATTGTGGCCGACAGAATTTCAATATTTTTGAAATATTGTTTAAAAATGAAAACACGTTTTTCTATCGCGTAACGCTCCATTTTTACTAATCCTAAACTTTCTACTGTCAAATTATTTTTTAATAGAACTGCCAGTACTTTACTGCACGAATGGTGGTAAATTACAATCTTGCGTTAATTTCGCAGCACCCTTTATAACAAAATTATTTGGAAATAGGTTCTAACTTATTAAATATATATCTTGAAAATAACCAGCATCTTAGAATTTTATATAGTTAGCTAAACAGGTACCTAATGATCACCTTATCACGTGATACAAACTTTTGTATTCTCCAATTATGCTTTTCAATTAAGTATAACTTATTTCACCAGTTTTCATATGAAACTTCTTTTTCAACAAAAATTACTCAAAGATGTAATTTTATTTTTAAAAAATATGCTATAATACATTCTTTTAATAAATGATCCAATTATTAAACGACAGACTGCACGAAACGGACATTTTTATAGTTGCCATATTAAACACGATTTTTGGGAATAAAATATTGAAAACTATGTTTTTCTATAAAATAGATGCATCTGTTTTCTCGGCGTAGCAGTAGTTTTTCATATTGGGCCAATTTTTCAGACATCGGTGATTATTCATTTATGTTCAAAACTATAGCAAATGGTAAATATCAATAAATACTTAATCGTAATAAAGGATATTTTGTTTTCCTGTGCATTACTCTCCACAAAATGAAACATGTAATTCTGGGATACATTGTACGTTTCATTATGAATTCACAGGTTGATTTCAATCAATATTCATGCCTTCAAACTGCAGGACGAGATTTTCCTTTACGACTTTCCGAGGAAAGATTTTAAAATTTTCTATTTATACGGGACAAGTATTACTAGAGAAAACATATTTAAGCCGAAATTTTAATGATTACTTAACATTTATTTCCTTGTAAAGTATTATCTTTGCAAAGATTTACGAAATCAATAATTTCCATAACAGTCTTAGCGTTTTCTGTAATAAAATAAATTGTGCCTTTGTATGCATTTTATTCACATTGTATATTATCATTATAATTCCTTCACCATTCTGATGCTTAAAATATTATTATAATTTTTTTTTTTGATTTTGTATTATTGTTGATAACTGTATTCCTTATTTCATAAATCGTCTGCTTCTTTTTTTATTTGTATGTTTCTGTAATTTTCACGCTTTAAAAAAAAAGATTATTAAATATGTTCTAAACTGGATAATAGTATAGAAACGATTGTCTGTGATTAGTTTAAGATTCTTCTTTTTGATATACTGTTTTTTACATACAATAATAGATTTAAACCTTACAGAGAAAACTTTTACGTATGCAACATACATCAATGAAACGTCTCCATAAATATTAACATTTTTATAATATAGGTACTCCAAGAAATTCTATACCAATAGTAGCATTTCAAGGTTTACTTACTCTAAATAAAACTTATAGTTTCAATATATATATATATATATATATAATATGCTGCATCCTATAACCATATTTGACCCTTTAAGTCGTAAATAATGCTAAATAAATAATCATAAATGTTGAATAATTCAATATTTTTTCTAAAAGTTTTCTCGGGAATTTCTTAGAACATTGCAGAAATATAAATATGCTGGCATGTATCAGAAATTCTGAGTGTTTTGGAAACATTTTGTAGTTAAGTTTGCATATTTGTAGTATTTTTTTTGTAGTTACTGAATATTTAATTTGAAATAAATGCTCAGACTTATCTAGATTCAAATTCAATTATTCAGATTCAAATAGTAAGAGAATATTATTCGTTTTACTAAAAAAAATATTATTGGAAGTTGAAAGTAGTATTAAATGGTTTTTTGTGCAATATGTTACAAACTTTTTGAGATAATATTTTAACATTTCAATTCATTTCCTAATAAAAAGTATTATAGCTTTTTCTAATCGTGTACTTGCTGTGCTATATATAATTAATGGCTAAACTTGCGGCCACTCGATATTTAATATACATTGTGTCCGATAAGTGTCGCTACACTTTCAAAACTGAATTAAAAATAAACAAAGATTTTCACTTAGAGTGCTTTATATTCCATAAAGAAAAGATTAAAGTTTCATTTTAATGAAATATAAAGCCTCGAACTAGAATACTTGCAGGAGAAATATTACAAAAAAAATGAAGAATGATCAAATTTTTCTACCGTGTGTTATGTTTTCAGATAAGGCAACAATTCACGTATCAAGTATTGTTAGCCGACACAATACTCGAATATGGGAATTTGAAAATCCTCATGCCGTACTGGAGACAAATTACTAAGTAAACGAGTGGTATAGTTTACTGCGAGATCAAATTACTGAGCCTTTTTTCTTTTCAGTTTTAACAATTACCTTAATGTGCTTCCATTTTCGTATTTCCTCAAGTGGAATACCACATAATTTTCCCAGTGAGATGGGGTATCATCACACTGGAGTTTTTGAGTGCGAAAGGTTTTAGATAAGAAGTTAGCTATCTAGTTATAAAACTTTTGAACATCTGCTTATGGGGATACGTGAAAAACATTTTGTTACCAATCTCCGGTTATTGATACCGATGAACTGAAAAATAGAATTGCAGCTACCATTCAGACATATTGATACTGTAATATTTCCTAAAACGTAGCTAGAAATCTCGTATAAATCTGGTTGTGTTGTGCGCTAGTGGTGCGTATATTGAAATCGTGTAATAAAACATCGCAAAAAGATGACTTTCATTTTTTTATGAAACATAAAAACTGTAAGTGAATATTTTGTTTCTTTATTTCTAACTAATTTTTGAATGTGTAGTCATATTTTTCGGAAACTCTGTTTAACTTCCTGCTAAACCTGTGAAAATTTGATTCTTAATATACAATTAACTGCCACTTGACACTATATTATATAATAGCTAAAAAGTTTTGCTTTTTATATGGTTTTCTGCTCACTATTTCGTTTACTTTACTGGAGAGATGGTCCCACTGGGAGCACCTCGTAATTGAGGATGAGAAATTTCCGTTATGGTGATTGATTATCCTCATCCTGGTGGGTACATAAAAAGGTGTGTGTGTGGAGGGGGGGGTCCTCTCATCGATGATGGGACATACTTTCTTAAGCCGCGTTCCGACGATATGTGCGTGCCTTCAGACCGACGCATTTTGCCTTTTTTCCCTCCTTTGTGGTTTGCATGTTTGTTCAGTTTACCGACAACTTGCAGGAAGCTCCGGACCGTCGACCACAGGTAGGGGTGATCCAACAATGGGTGTGTTGGCAGATTTATGACCAAATCGTGAGGCCACAGGTCGTCGGAATATGTCTTTAGGGGAAGGTTGCATCGTGGCCGGTGACGGTCCTTTGGACTCAACCACAGTTCCCGCCAGTGCTGCTGTTGCGGCGGTCCGGTCATTCATATTTTTTCGTGTGCCTTCCGGCGGTTCGAAGTAACTAGTTTGTGGTTACTGGATGTGGTTACACATATGCCGTATATGGAAACAAATTCTTGCTCTTTTGATAGGTATAGGATTAACTGACATTTTTTAAAGAGCATTATCAATTGCCTTTTGAGTATAACCAGCAAAAGTGTGCAATAAATTGAGTAAAATAAGCTGTGATTTCATTTTTAAAAAAATGTATTTTTAATTTAACAGTTTAGTGATTTTAATTCATAATGATAGTTTATCTATTCAATGATTTTAATTTAATTTATAATGGTAGTGCATCTATTCAGTGATTTTAATTAATTTATAATAGTAGTGCATCTATTCAGTGATTTTAATTAATTTATAATGGTAGTGCATCTATTCAGTGATTTTAATTAATTTATAATGGTAGTGCATCTATTCAGTGACTTTAATTAATTTATAATGGTAGTGCATCTATTCAGTGATTTTAATTAATTTATAATGGTAGTGCGTCTATTCAGTGATTTTAATTAATTTATAATGGTAGTGCATCTATTCAGTGATTTTAATTAATTTATAATGATAGTACATCTATTCAGTGATTTCAATTGAATTTATAATGATAGTGCATATATTTAATTATTTTAATTTAATTTATAATTGAAGTGTTAAGAAGGATGACGAAAGGGCATTTGATGAGTTAAATAAGTATGCAGCATCTGTTAAATCTTCTCGTGGTATGTATATGTCTATTTGAAAAGGACATAAAGTAGTATGCTGTCTTATAATCTTCCGACCATAATTATAACACCACCCAAACCAGATCTAAACAAGTTAAATGTTCAGATTAATAAGCATGGGGCTACATATAAATAACAAAGTTTTGTCAAAAAAATTATTTCAAAGAATACATTTTGTTGAAGGAGATCATATATCAATAACATCTGCATAGCATAAACAGCCACAATTTATATTGTCAGTTTAAAAAAAAACATGTAGACACACTGAGAAACACTTTAATAAACCCTAAGGTAAACGCCTTAACAAACTAAACGTCTGGGGAATATATAAATTTACTTTGCTGAAAAGGGTAGAAAGAGTTTGGAAAGTTTCATAAAGTCAGGTCGATATATAATGCTCATTTATCTTGCATATTTCATATGTTACATATAATAACTAGCAGTCGTATTAAAATATCTCCGACTGATACAAAATATATTTTCTAAGGTTATATTTACTATTTTAAGAAAAGTGCAGCCATGTCATATTTCACAGAATATGTTTATTGAATTTCAGACACAGCAGCTATAACATTGCAGGAATACATTTAGCTGCGGTATACATTTGAATTCATACAAAACTGCGTGGGCTGAAGTTCACTGCATTAAAGTAATCGATTTTCCGGGCGTGGTGTGTGATGTGCATCTCAAAGAATTCCCTACTGCTTTGTTTCAGATATCTTTCAATAACAAAGTAATTGATGAAAAATATTTTTAAATATGGGTGTTTCTTACTCATAAACGATTTTTGCTTCTAAGTAATTAATTTCGGTTTTGAAAATGTCAGAGAAAATTATTTATTTAATTTGCAATTTGATTTGTTTGTTGAGAAAATACTGTGCTTCATTATTTTCCATTTCGAGTATTAAATGAGATCTATTATCAAAAATTACTGGCACTGCGGAATAAAATAAATGAGCAGGTAAACAATTGCTTCCGAATTCTACTCACTCAGTATATTTACAACCAAATTTAAACGCATACTTCAATTTTGAGAATTTTTGCATTAATTTTACTGATTTCTTCTCTGCATAATTCTACTAATTTTACTAATATTTTATTTACATCAATCTATTAATTTTATTATTTATTTGTTTCATTTCTCTAGTTAATAATAATAATAATTTAAACTAAGTTTTATTTTAAGACTTTCTTTTGTGTTTAAGATACAAGAATAAGCAAACTGGACGTTAGTCTACTGAAAAGTAGTCAGTTAACATCTTTTTGTTATTAAATGGTTGACCAATATCTTTTTGAAATATTCAATAACATCTAATTGTAAAGACCATTTTAGCAAGAATGCCATTGAAATCACTGCTATGAAGGTATTTTTTATAACTGCAACAGATAAAAGAAAGAGCAATGAGTCAAAAAAAAAAAAGACGTTAATAAATTGTTTACTATTTTTCACCAAATTATCCATTTAATATTTCAATGACAAATTTTAAATATACTTTCTCATATATCATAATAATGTTTTATTTCTAAGCTGTTTCTGTTTAAGAAGATATTATAGTTGTCAATTACAGAATAGTTTTTACATTGAAAGACTATCTTTGAAAATGTCATATCTGCTGAATGTGATGCATTTATAAAAATTATGCGTTTGCTCAAAATAAAAAAAATGTAATCTATTATTAAAAAATGGTTTTCTGTCATTATAATGGATAATTATCTATTCAATTACAATTTTTTCTCTTTAAAAATATTACTACTACTTATTATAATTGATAAATTCTGTTTAAATAGAAAAACACGGATTTTTATGATCTTATAACCTGATACATATATTTCTAATATAATCTTCAATTCAAAAGCTGAATATATAATTTTGATTCAATCTTCTGAATGCAAGAATTATTTAGAAAAATAAAACTGGATGCATTAAAAAAATTCATTTAATTGAATATGATCAATTTTTATCAACTCGCAAGTAATATTTCGCCAATAGTCGTTTAAATGAGAAAAGGGCAAGCACAGTAAATTTGCTTATTTTTATTATATGCATATATTTGCAATATGTTTTAGTATCACATTCTCTTTACAGCAAAATTGCTTTTAAAAATTGTTTATGTACTCGATTATAATAATATGCAATATTCCAATCCCATTTTTATAAATACTCAATTATCTCAAAGGAATGCAGAGTTTTATTTTTTGACGACATAATTACTTTATTTATTATTTGCTTATTTTTGAAAGGAAGATAATTCGTGAATTCAGATTATATTCTTATATTCCCAGATTTAAAATATATTTTATAGATAAACATAAATTTTCAATTTAAGTCATTTTAAATTAAGTTCAATCTATTTTCAATTTAGTTCTACAAAATGAAATTATTTAATTACAATAAAAGTCTTAATAATATTGATTTTTTTTCTTACTTTCAAACAACTTAAAAATGTATTATTGATTAATTCATCAAATAACTAACTAAATTTTATTTTAAAAAATGAGTAAATGATTTTCAAATTATACTTTCGTTGGTATTCACCATTTATTAAAAAGTTTTGAAAGCATTAACTATTTTTTACAGTATATTGAATTATTTCCCCTTCTCTCACAAATTAACGGATATTTATGTTCGTTTCTGAAAGTTTCAGGTACCATGGTTTTAAAAGAAAGCATTTACTTATATTCCTTTTTTTTCCGGTACATTCGATTTAGAATCTTGCTCTGAAAAGTAATATTTATAAATCTATGGGTAATAATTTAGCTTTAATTACATTACTTATCTTGTAAAAAGAATAAGAAAGGATCATAGCATATTTGTGCTTCCAAAAATATTAACTGAAATAATTTTTTAAAGATGAATATTCTTAGTTTTTGTCAACAGACAAATGAGAAATAAAACAATGTCTGTCTTTAAAAGTAAGTACAAATTTTAAAAATAAAATTTAGCAGACAGTCAATGCCATGTAATACAACATAGGAATTTTGTTAAGTTAGTATCATTTAGATTTTACTAAATAAAATTTCTAAAAGTAAAAAAAAAAAAAGAATGTTTCTATGAAATCAAATGACATCCGTTTACTTACGAAATAGACGAGTCTTAGAAAAAAGAAACTGTGCTCAATTTTTCAGAAAGAGTAACAAATCAGTATAATCAAAAAGAAATTCCTACAAATTTCTTCCTTTTAATAATGAAAACTTTGTTATAAGAAGCAGTTACAAGAAAATTAATATATTTTCAAAACCTTTTGATCAAATTTAAATTTAGGACAAATATAATTTTTAAAATTTTAACCTTACTAATTTCTGCTTTGTATAGTGAAATACCAGATATTTAAATATCTACCAGGAATATAGAAATATACCAATTTTCTCTTTACAAATTACAATATAATAACAATAATCCATAAGATAATTGATGGAAAAGATTAAAATAGCTTATTAATGACACTAGAAATCGGGAACCATTGTCTTATTGCCTCATATTATCAGTAATGCTTGTAAAAATATCAGTACCATTTGGAAACATTAAAATGCGGTTGTCTCCAAAAAAAGTAAGAAATTTATTGAATTATCAAAGATTGAAAAAGATTCTCAAATTCAAAAAGAAATAACTTTTCTTTTTATCTGAATCTTTCTTTAAGCTTAAAGTTCTTTATAATTCTTTATTTACTAGAAATCCGATATCCCAAAGCATCATTCTATGCCTTTTAAAATTGGGGCAAATCTTACGCTTTGCTGGAAAATGGTTGCTATGGGAATTGAAATTGATTTACTAGTATGATTATCATTTAAAATAGGTAGATATTTTTTATAAGAAATCTATAAAGCAAGGAAAATAATGTAAAAAAGTTTTTAAAAAAAAGTCATGTTTAAGAAACAATATTCCGATAAACCTTTAAAAAAGATTTCGATTACATTTACAATGATAAGCTTCACTAAGCCATTTTGAGAATTTGTGTTTACCTTTAAAATATCCGAAAAAAAATACTGAATTATAATAAAACTTTCAAAATAAGTACTTTACCTTATTTCTGATACGAAATTAATTGTGTGTCAAGAAAAGATTCCAAAACATTGCTTGGGGAATAGGGACATGAATTATATGTGCAAATGTCTCTACAGTTTACAACTAAAAGACATCTTAATTAATAATTAAATTTAGAATGTGTTTAAATATTCCATTGTTATCGAATATACCTACTTGTTCGAAATTTCATATCTTCAATATATTATGAATTAAGTAAAAATTCCATTACGAAATTCTAGTTTTTCTGATGCAGAATTTCTAAAGTTGAGAGAAACCTAAAAGAGTATAGAAACCGAGTAGTATTGGCAAATGCTACATGGATTAAATTTTGAAAAATTTAAATATTTCCATCTTTTATCTCCGATGATTTAAATATCTCCAAAATTTTAAAGCAACATCCATTTTTAAAAACTGCGTGGTGAAGGACGATTTGAAAAACCTTATGTTAGAATAACAATTGTTGCAGGAAATCTAGAGAATACGAGATACAAATTTGATTTTGTTACTTTGAGAATCAAAATAATAAAATCAAGCATTTTAATATTTTAAATTTGAAATGCTCTTTAGTCATATTTATTGTAATTGATTATTGTTGAGGTTTCAAGAAGTACTTTTCTCACTACAAAATTTAAGAGGAAATGCCCCAGTAAGATACCCCTGAAGAATGTCTGTAATATTTCAGACATTCTGCAGCAGTCACCGGCAGACTTAGAGCTAAAAACAAGGCGCGTTGTTTCTTCTTCTTTAGTAACTACCACTTAGAATGAGATATTGAAATGTTTGATTATGTATTTACATTATTATTTCATTTCATTGAATAGAATGTTAATGCTTTCTTTAATAAATTCTGTTCGTGTTATTATAACAAAACAAAAAATCCATTTTAGAACATTTTAAATAATACGGGAAAATAAGGCAACAATGACATCAGCCTTAAAACTTATATATATTTTAAATATCGATATACTTAAAAATAATAGTGATTCAAATTTGTAATCTGAAACATTTTAACATGATACTGTTTTAGGTTTGATTCGTCTATTTTTATTTTATTTTCATAATTTCCTAGTAGTTATATACAGAGGAAACGTTAAAAATAATTATACGACAGAAATAATTATGACAATGAAATGTATTATTCCAAGATGTTCTTACTATATTTTTTTGCAATTCTTTCAAGGTAAAAGGATATTTATATTGAAATAAAATAGGTATTACTGAAAAGCTTATCTTTGAATTTTAAACTAGTATAATCCTTTTTGTGCAGTAGTGTGCT
>JAPMOR010104932.1:169650-263983 GCA_026543865.1 Argiope aurantia
ATATGACCTGTGGTGCTTTTCTAACTATTCTTTTCAGCATTTCTGTTTCATTTCTCAGTTTACAAATAATATATCTGCTTATGAATATTGTCATATTAATTTTATCATAATCCTATTATGATACTCTTTAATTTTGAATAAGCGAAAAGCATGCCTATCAATATAATCCACTTGACCAAAATGGTATCGAAAAGGAAAAAGCTTAATGAATGTTAGAATTCATCAAATCAAGTCAGACATTTCTGTTCATTTTTATTGTCACAATCCTCTATATGTCAGATCGTAAATAATATCTTCATTGGATTTTGTTATCCATTGTTTTGTGGACCAGATGCTTCTTCATGGATGGATTAGAGAGAAAATCAGATATGATTTCCACGATCTCTTGATATTACATTTCTAGATTTCTATTTGTAAGGTTTTATCAAAAAAAAAAAACAGTCTTAAGCTTGATTATAAAACATTGAAGTCATGATTTGCAATTGATATGCCTTAAAAGACAATTGAATAAAAAAAAGGAAAGCAAGAATAGCAGATGATAATATTCATTAGAAAATATTAGAAATAACATAGTGATGACAAGAATACTGCTATAATATTCTCTGAGCTACGAAAGGGAAGCACGTAGTGGAATTAACTAATTAAGCGAATTTTTTTTAACTGATTTGAGTTGCATTTTATTGTAATCTATGTTTTTACTTTATCATAGGATTTCATTATGGCATTTACAAATTCAAAATATAAATTTATTCCTAAATATTAGATTGTTTTGTAAATAAATTATTTATAAAACAAAGAGTGTTTATGCACTAATTGCATAAAAAATGAAAATATTACACAATATTTATTTCACTGTGAGAAGAAAATAATAATAAAATGTGCATTTATTCTGAATCGTGGGACTTTATATCCATTTCAAGTTAATTTGAAATACAGGGAAAGTAAATTCATTTTCTTAAACTAAAAAATACATATTATTTTTGGAATGCTCCGATAAGATAAGAAAAAAAAAGATATTTAATGGCATACGATATATTTTAGTCCCAAGCATAACACTGTATTCCATAAACAATACTTTGAACTGAACTATACTTTGAGTAGATAACAAATACATTCATTTTTAATCGTTTTTCAATAGAAATTTTATGATAGAAAGTGCGAATAATGCAACGATTATTAGGGGCTATCCGATTTCTCATACGACGTTGCAAAGAGTTATCAGAAAATAATGAAAAAACTTAAAAAAAATAATTTGGCAGCATTTCAAATGGAACATCCATTTATAGAAAGAATATGCAATTTTGAAAAACAGATTATGATTTTGTCTCTCTGAAACTTATTCATAGTTTTCCCCACCCTACCTCTTTTTTTCTAATTTCGCAACAAAAAGAAAATTTCTCAAAAATCCGGGGATAAGAAAAATCTCTAAAGATTAGAGTCCCAATAATTATGCTTGCAATAAAGAGCATTATGCAATAGGAACATTTTTTCCCAACAGACTTTATTTAATTTTACTTATTTCGTATCTAAAAAGAAAGAAAAAAAAAGGAATTTTATTTTACTTCCATCTCCTGATGCTCTAGAGTTGAAAATTATCTATTATCAGTTATAACAAACTGCATTAAAAAATATCAGTTAGACATTTCAATTAATTAAGTCTAATTTATAATTCATTACAATGCATATTTTGAATAAATAATTTCTTCTGTTTAGTATTTTTGTAACAGTATTTTTTTTTATAATTTCTTTAAGGGGTTGAAACAATATGTATTACTTTCTTTACTATTTTAATACTGAAAAACAATGCGAAAATTTTAAAGTTGAGAAATATAGTTTAATGAAATAAATGAGTCAAAACAATTTCATCAATCAAGTTTTTTCTCCGCAAATTTCAGCATGTCATCAAAATTAATAAGGTTTTATTCTTCTCTAATAAAACATATATGCATATGTAAAAATTTTATTTGCATCGAGGAGACCATTGGCTTTATAATTTACTTGATATTTACATAATGATTTAGATCAATCTGTTTTATAATTTCATTAGTTTATTAATTAACTAAAATTAATTGGATTTTTTTAAAGATTTTTAATTTTTTTCTACAAAATATCGAAAAAAACACACACACACATTTGTTTATAAAATTTCGAGAATATAATTTTATGATTCTAATATGCATAATTTTATTGTTCCAATGTGTAATGAATTTTTGAGATTTATTTAAATATCTATTACTATATTTGCTGTTTATTATATTTAACTCATAAAAATAAAATTAATAAAAGGAAAAAAATAATTTCTTATATTTATAATCAATTCTTTCAGATATCATTCATAGTTTAGATGAAATTATTAAAGTATTTACAGTTGGTGGCTAATTAAATATGAGGTTTCGGAACCCATTTACAAGTGTTACAAAAAAAATTTAAATTTTAATTATAAGCGGGCTTAAAAATTTAAGATTAAAAATTTAAAATTGTACTTTTTACTTTGAAATTTATTTAATTTGTAAAAATAGTCTTAAAATTTTAGCAACTAATTTTTGAAAAAAAAAAATATTTTTATTTATTTGAGAAGGTATCATTGTTATTTTCAGGTAACACTTCACTAGTGCCTTCTAAACAGAAATAGTAATTTAGAATAAAAAAAATAACTAAGAGTCGAATTTGCAAATTGACTCGTTTTCAAATGAATGTATGCTAAAGCTAGAACCAAACTGATCTTTTAACTTTGCTAAATTCTAACTAATTCAAATGAAGCAGTACAGTCACAAGATAAAAAAAAATAGTAATATTGATTTTATTTTATTTTATGTTCCAGAGAATGATAAAAATGAGGCCCTGCAAATTCAGAATAAGAAGAAAAACATTAAAAATGTTCAAGTCCATGAACTAATTAAACGAAGCTTTAAAATTCAAAATGGGGATGTATAGTGGTATTGGTTCAAAGCTAAATTATTCTGGAATAATTAGCTACAAAATAAGGCGAGTAAATATAAGGAGAGTAAATATTTTATTTTGATCAAATATCTTTTGAACTCCAACCTCGTTCTATGGAGATAAATTGCCTCCCAGAATGAATTTTATGAAAAAGCATTTATGTCTCCTCTGGAGAAAGACAAGGAAACCTCCAACATCCTTCCTGAACATGTTATTGTTAAGCAAGTCATCCATAATAGTGGCACATTATGGCATTCTATTCTATTTTGTTTATCCATTTAGGTTAAACATTAACGAACATTCCATAGAAATTTCTATCAAACACTCACTTCGATTGCTTTATTAAGATACACAGCAAATTCGCCCTCTACACACAGTTCGTTGCCTTTCCACCCATATTTACTGATAATCCAATAAAAATGGCGTTATCAAAAATATATTGAAAAACTATTAAGGAGAGATGAGTTCACTTCAGTTCAAGCTATGCCAATTCTGGCTGGTTTTCATACTGTAGTTAAATTTTGAAATATCAATATTTATGTCTTATGGTGCAGAATGATTCAGAATTTTCGGTTTTGCATCTTCTCTAATCATATTTCATTCTAGGAGTAGGCGAGCAGGGGCTTCGTGAACCTAGGGCTTTATAATTTTTTTACAAAAAATTAGTTTGACCGGAATTAGAATTTTTTCACATATAATAATAAATCCAAAGTAATTTGTAAGCTGACCACAGGTGACATTTCGACATTTCAAGTAATTTTCTTATTTCAGTATAAAGATACCGAGAGCTGTTCAGCGAGCTCGTATATCAAATATTGAATTGCTTAGACGATGATCGCAATTACGTCTTATTTCTAATTTAAGTGTTTCAATTGTTTTTTTTATCAATAAATAGCAATTTCAATTTATATTTTGCACATGCTTAGTACTTTTTTAACTTTTAAAACGAAATAACTCTTAAACTTTTGTAACATTACATGCTCAAAGCATTTTTAAAGGAGACATTTTAAGAGTCATAGTTATTTGAAAACTTTTTTATATTTTATATACTGTACTTTTATCAAAATAATCTTCTCCGTAACACCAATGCCTTTTTTTTTTTTTGCGTTTTGGTAAGATTTTTGCGTTCTGACAAAGCTCGGTGCACTGTCCCGAATAGTACAAAGAACGCGCGCTTGTATTACTTGCGATATAAGCTTGCAATAAAAAAAAATTTAAAAAATCATAAACATCTTCTTATTTATAATTTCCAGTTATACCAAGCCATTCATTAATTCACGAGTACATTGTCTAGTAGAAAGATAATTTGAAACTCCAGAAAAATGTGACTTCAAAAAATTAGACTAAAAAACTTTTAATATTGATAATGCAGCAAAGAGATACACATTGACCGATTAGAATATTAAAACCATGGATAGTAATATTTTACTATTTTTTACTGAATGATGGAACTATTTTAAATCTTTATAATTCAAGTTCCCTAAACGAATGAGGGGAAATTTATAAAAAAGAAAGAATAAATCATATCAGAAATAAAAAGCAAATGCAGATTTAAACGCCTTTAATTTAAAATGAGAAAAAAATTGATAAAATTTTGGATGATTCAAGGAGTTTATATCTAAAAAAAACTGATAAAAAAATAAGAATATTTTTTTTAGTGTACTATGCAAAATTAAAAGGGATTTTATTAATTTTCACTCATTAGTAAAAGAAAAAAAGAAAATCCCTTTCAGCTGCAAAATATTATTTACAAAATGAAAAAGCATTTTTTTTTCATTTACATTATGCATCATTTGTATGACAATTAATTTCAAAATTGCAGACTTTTTAAAATTCACTTTTCATAAACTTTGAGTGGGAAAAAAGACAGCAAGAAATACAATTTCTGCATTTTCTACCTTCATCCTTGCCTACTCAGCGGTTGTTAAGATATCCCGAGATATATATATATATATATAATATAAATCCTAAAATGATTTGAAAAAAAGATCAAAAGTGTTTTTTTCTTCCAAGCTTTAAAACAAGGTTCAGATAAGTTATCGGAATCTCTTAGTGTAGTAAAACTTCAGTTTTTAAGAATTTAGGTTGCAAAATATAAAAAGAAAGCGGTAAAAAAAAAGTCCTTCGATCCTAAGGGAATGCATTGACTCCTTTTTCCTCTTAAAAAAAGAATAGTATAAGATGTTATCTAAACAGTGAATTATGGTATCTTCAAACACATTTCGAAGTTCGATCATTGTCTTTTTCCTTATTTCCTGAATATTTTTCGGGATATCGCTTCAATAGTAGCTTATTTTAGGTTGAATCTAAACATTTTTCTTACTTTGACTTTTCATTCATGCATAACAGTTTCTGTTCGAAATTTATGTAGAATTTATCATGACCTTTGAAATTTATGTAGAATTATTCGTGACCCTTGAAATTTAAAAGGTAAGCCAAAATTCAGATGCATGGAATTTATTCTGAATTGCAAAATGGATATATAAAGAATTATAAAAAAATTTTGCAAATGGATAAATAAATTCTGATTTTTTTAAGACTATAAATGTCATTCGATCTGATAAATCTTAATTGTAATGTTTAATTACTAAATAGTTTTAATCAAAAACATGCATGTGATCATTTTCATTTAAAAATTTGTTCATTTTTTTCACATTCTGTACTTTAAAAGTAGTTCAGGTGGTAAGAATAAGAGAATCAAATTGAAAAAACAAAACAAATGAGACTGTTCTTTTTTTCCCTTTGGAGTTATGTATCAGATTTTGTGTATCCTTATCCTAAAATTTTCAGTCCATTTAACGTGTGGCTACGATAGACAATCTATATTATTGATTAATTTAAATGTGTTTAGGCAAAAAAAGATTTTTTTATGTATAATAAGCATTATGTATGCATGAAATTTGTTAATAAAAAATGTCGAAAGCAATGATAGTTACAGAAATAACGATACTAATTAAATTATATCGCAGAAAATTATATTTGAATCTCAAAATTATATGCAAAATTATTCGAATATTGTGGCAATTTTCTTTTTGTTAGGAAATTCAATAAAACATAAGTAATTCTCATATTGTGTGAAATCAGAATTATATTTCAAGATTAGTAATGTTCTAAAATGGCAATGTTTGCTGAAAGATTAAATTTTAAGTGATTACATTGATGTCTCCTGTCTTGCAATTCATACTTTTTTTCTTGTTTTCTAGATTGGAAATTCAAGAAGGGATTCAATCAAAGATCATCCCTGCTCATAGTCAACAATATATCTATTGTACGTGGTTACACGCTCCTACTTCGTTGCACCGTTGACGACTGGAGAAGGATGTGCTGTTTCAGGTGTGCAGTTCATGATTAAAAGCAGCAAAGCCCACTTTTTTAAGCTGATTACAAAATCATTGAGTAAGTCTCTTTTAATTTTATATTCAATTGAAAAATAAATTATGCCAGCATTTATGAAATATGTTTATTGGTAATACTGATCCCATGATAATACTGATTTTAATCATATTTAACTAACATATCAGAAACTTGTCCATGGTCTCTCATGATAAAGCGAAAATGAGGCTTCTTTTGTTGATCCAACGCCAATGATCAAATATGGATAATTAAAGACTCGAGGTACGTTTTGAGCATAAATTGTCCTTTTCTTTACTTCCTCGTATACAAAAACGATGTTCTGTAATTCACAAAATATTCAATTCAAGAAATCTCCACGTTTTAGATCTTCCTGGATCCAAAAATACACACACACATGTTTGGCATTATTATATGTTTGTCTGTAAGTATTATATTTCAAAATTGATATTTGATTGATGATATAGATAGATGATATTTGATCTATGGAATTATGATTAAGTTTCCTTATTTACATCAAACTTTGAATGAAATCCCTTTATAGGAAATCCATCTGTCTAGTTGGTGGAGCACAAGTGAACCGGAATGCAACAAATTTCAAACCTCTTAGTAGGTAAAATTTGTTCTACAAATTCTAAAATATAACTATTATTATAGAATTTTGAAGCAAATCATTAGATGGATGGCTGTCTGTAGGTCCATGCTTTCTCGTGCATATAAGCGCAATAATTCATAGCATTGTGACTTAAATCAATGTAATTCGAATATGTTTTCTTGTGACCACAATTGTAGTTTCATGTCAAGTTTTGTTGAGACTCGACTGGCAAGAAAAACGAGCCTAAAATACATATTTCCAAAATAGTTTTTAAAAAATACTAGATCCATGTTAAAAAAATCTATATTTTGTAACTCACCTTCACCAATGCTATACCTTACCCAGAGGGTCTACACTTACTAAGGAGAATAAGATTTCTATTGCAGAGTATGCCAGAAAGTTTTGTGGCGAATGGGACCTTGTGATTCGCAGCCGAGTAACACGATCACAATACAAAAGCAATTGCTCGTATAGCATACCTGTTAACTGGTTTATAAGGTTTCACCACAATATCAAGAAGACCATTTCTACTGGTTTTGAAATTTTTCAGAGGAAACACAGAAAATCCCCTATCAACCTTTCCTATCGGCGAAAACATAAATAAATATGAATTATGAATTAAATTCTTAACTTCTTACAAATTTATTGAAAAAAATCTATTTAGTTGAACTTGAGGAGATTTTAACTGAATTTATTATTATTGCATTCATTAGTGCAATAAAAAGTTAATCAGAATTTCGCATCGCCAGAAAGAGACAGATCGGCTTGTATTCATAATAATTATCAATTTATCTATTAATTATTAAAAATTTTATTATAAGGTTAAAATAATATTATATAATAATATGGTTTATCATATATAACAAGGTTTTTACAAACATTTTCGTATTTTTTCCTGTTTTCCTAACAAATAATTTTTCATGAAGTTGCGTCATTGTTAAAATATTTTTTGTGCTCTACATTAAATGGACTTTAAAAATAAACTGATTAATTATTATTACGTTACAAATTACTATCTCAATAGAAATAGAATGAAATACCAGACATAACAATATTGTTCTCAGTTGAAAGATGAAAAATGTTGTTTCTGAAAATAAGGATTAGCTCTCTTTGTGAAAAATATAGCTTTATTATTTTATGTATTTTTATATGTCCTTTTAGTAAATCAACTTTTAAAATATACAGCCATGCTAATAAGCATTTAATGTAATTGAATGTGTTTATAAATTTTGCTCGAATGAGATCATGTACTTTGCCATTTCAACAACAGCAACATTTTTATTTGACCTATTTAGAAATGTTTCAAAATTAATTTCATATATTTGCGTAAACATTTATCAATGCTACCTAAAAAGTGTTTACGTCTCTTACATGCTATTTAATTCAATATTTCATTGTATCATCAGCAGACGACGATTTCAATAATATTATGAAATGTTTTAATGTTTGCTTCAGAATACTTTTATCTTTATTCTATTAATTTAATTATGTAATAGTTAAGATATCATTGGAATGCGTCTGCATTTTTTTTCCTAATTTGGATACAAAAAAAAAATGTTTTAAAAAATTGTTCAAATAATATGAATAATGAATTCAATTTTGAGATTAAAATGTCACTCTTTCTACTATATCTTTATTATTTAAATATCTTTATATATGCCAGAAATGTTTATTAATTTTTTTTAGATTTCGATAGTATGGGTTATTCATTCCTTTACATTTATTTATTTTTGTCATTTCATTCATTTGTTACTATTACACATAAAAAAGGGAAATAACTGATTTATTTCTTATTAGAGTATATTGTTGTTTCCCTTCAATAAGTTTACTCGGAAGCCAGTTTACTCGAAAATTTCGTACTTCAACAGTTATGTTACAATTATTCATGAATTTACTATTAAGATTAGATAAATTAATACAGAAAGCACAATTTTTAGTTTCTTGGATTTTATATTGTATTATGAATAACTTACTCGCTTTCATTAACATTTTGTAATTTTGCGTACAAGACACTTTGAAAGAGAGATTAATTTAATTTTCATTTAGGATAATTTAAATTTAATTATTGGTTGGTTTCCGAAATTAATCGAAGCATTAAACTGCTAATAAAAAAAGAATATATATTTAGCAATGATATTTTTTGTTCAATTTTCCGAAAAATTAAAAAATATTTTTAACATAAGTTTGTTTTTTTCATAAATATTTCCATATGATTAAATATTTTAACATGGCAGAACTTTAAATAATTTTCTGTTCGAAAAAAACTATAACTTAAAGGAAATGCATTGTATATGAAAATTAATCTATAATTTCTAACGTATCAAGATAATATATATAATATAATAAATAATGCAAAAATAAAGTATTTAATATAATATAATAATAATAAAACAAAATAAACATACATACATTTGTCTGGTTGAATGTCTAATAAATAATCGCATATATCTAATATGCTGGGCTTTTCTTATCAAGATAATTGGACACATCACACAACACGGAAAGGATAACACATATACAATAATACAACATATTATGATGTATGCGGCACGCATTCTCATTCTTATTCATATATCGAATCATTTAGTTATCGTCACAGTTATAAGCCTTTTATTACATTGCAATAAAAATACCATATCTATGGGAGAAAATAATGCAATAAAACAAGCATTAATATATACGATATTATAGAAGTTATTGATTTCCTGAAACATAAAGAATATTAATTATAGAGAGAGTATCGACTGAACGAATTCATTTAAAATTACGTTGTAGAAATATAAGATGCAAAATATTAGAGTTTTATATATTATGAATTTTAAAATAAAAACACAGATTTAGGGAATCTATATAGTTGAAAACTATAATTGCCTCTGTCAGAAACCCACCATTCTTTAAAGTGTTTTTTTCTATAAATCGACTAATTTAATTAAAGATAATTTAAATTAAACGAGCTAGGTATTTTAATCCGTATTCTATGGCATGTCGGAGAAAATGTAATTTGTGAATTTTAAATGACGTAATTTGAATGAAATATGAAACAGCAAACAAATTCTAAAAATTGGCAGTAGTCAAAAAATCTGTAATATTAATAATGGATTATAGCATAACAGCCAGTATTAATTAAATAAGATTAAATCGAATTCCATCAAAATATGGTTAGAAATTAGAATTATTTAAAATAAGAAAACATTTGATAACTTTGAAAAAGAAATTTTTAAAATTCCATGTAAAATCTGTTCAAAGATATTAAATCATTCTTACTTTAAGAAAAATGCGAAGGAGTAAGTTTAAAAATGATCTTACAAGCGACAACAAATACCGTTTACAATTCCGCTGTTGAGAAGCGGAAATACTTATAAATTAGCGGATAATATCACCGAAATTAAGTCAAAATTTTATTTCAAAATTGTTTCCCCTAATTTTAAAATTTGACATTTTAAAATGCATATATCTTGATTATTTTATTTAACTTTTTAACAGCTATAAAATCTTTGATTAATATTCGAATTTTTGATGAAGAATATAATACATGACATGCTCTATTCATCAAATTCCGAAGAAATGTGCCTTTTGAGAGAGGATTGCAAGAAGGCAATATTAATACAAAATCACGAAACTGGTGTCATTGACTTGGTATCCGTTTAATGACCATTAAGAGTAGTTTAAGTCCATTTAGTTAGCGATGAAATCAAAATTATAAGAAAATAAAAGTTCACTTTCGTACCATTATTCCTTATTTATTGTATTGATTTACTAGTATTTCGAGAGGTATGTACAGTTCTGATTAAAGGAAGAATTCAAAATATATGCGATTCAATCAAATAAAATCAAAATCAGCATATAATCAGACGCTATCTTGTCTGAATTAATTTATTTCTGAATTTCACATTCAATATAAACAGATGATCCGATTAAAAAAAACTACCATCACAAGCACTTAAATATTTGCTTGGATCAACCAATAGCTTACAACAATGTAAAATTCAGCTTCTTCTCAAATTTTGTCTTTAGTGCTTACAAAAATGCTTAGTCACACATAAGTGTGAAGAAAACAAATATATATTTCTTAGGGCAGAAAACATTAATTCGTTCGAAAAATATTCCAAAAGAATTTCCCGACTGAATCGTTTCGGCGGGAAATGCCAATCCAGAAGGCACACGAGCGTTAAAACAAATTTCTGCTCAGGGTGGTGCATTTAAATATCGTCGCTTTCACCTTTCAGAGCAGGTGACATTGCGTGGGCATTACGATGCAGAACAAGCAACACGATCTTTTCAAAAGCTATCAGATGCCAACAACACTGAAGAAAAAAGGAAATGTCTTCAACCATTCTTGCTGAATCCGTGAATAGGGACTTTCTCTTCCTATCCTCTTTATGTATAAATATATACGTCGACATCCCTCCCAAAGTGGAAAGAAAGAGAAATGCAGTCACGAGAAAAGTACTAGTTGGTATTAAATTAGAAAATAGCTTGCTATTGGATATGGAAATGCAGTAATGAATTGTGTGTTTCTCGTTTATTTGATCAATTACTTAATTTTGTGACATGGTGGGGATAGTTTAGTACAATCTTTGAAACAGACCATCTTTTCATCAACAGATTAGTTTTAAAATTTGATAAAGATATAAAAAACACTTTCAATAGACATCAATGTTCATATAAAACTCGATAAATACAAAAAGGCTCCAAATATTCGTTCAGTGAAACTACGGCGGATACCAGAAACGTCTGCTATTACTGCGAAATTCCTTCCTCCCTTTAGTTAAATGTGATTGATTGAATACCATAGGCGCATGCTTTGTTCATTGGAAACAACCCCTTCATTTGGGTTTAAGGAATATATAGGCGTTCTGACAATTCACAAAATATGTACGAGCGTACATTTGCTCAACCATCAACTATTGTACCCCTTAAGATCACATGTTATAAATGTGATTTTGGGCGGTGCAGGAATTGACTTTAATTTGAAAGGAAAACTCGGGCGTTCTAGTATTCTGATATATCTGAATTCAGATGATCTTAAAACTAAGAGAATAAAGGAATAGTCGAATCTGTTTACTTAATACTGGTATATAAACAGGCTAAAATATTGGGATAAAATTCGAAAGATAAAATTATTTATAAAATTTCCCACATATAGATAATTTAATTGTTTTATTTATCATGTTTGAATTCGCATAAGCGATACATATTTAAGCATGTTTCTCTTTCACAAATTCTCCACAAATCCGGACAAAGATTTACAGTTTCACTATAAATATCATATTCTGCTCATGCGTACCTGAGTAATGCTTCCAATTCCAAACAAGTAACTTCTTTCACAGTTTTGTGCCAAAGAAAGAATGTTTAAAAACCGGCCTGATTTTGCCTTCTACATAATTATATATATATAATGATGGTACTTTAAAATTCTTAAAAGTATCAAAAATGGAGATATTTTGAATTTAGATTTCTTGAGGACTTGAATGTTTTCTCATTGTAATGTTCGTGTAAAAAAAGTATTCGTGTATTTGTTTCATAATGTTCTGCTTTGTATAAAAGTGGATGTAATTTTGTTTTAGTATAATATGGCAAATAGCAATTGAATGACAACAACAACAACTCCTGGAATATTTACAATATGTACCTAGAAGAAATGGTTTGAAGATTACAGTGTAAAACAAACCGGAAGAAAAAAGAAGAAAAAAAGAATCTAATGAAAAAAATAAATCCGATCCCCCCAAAAAATTTATCAAGTGTCTTCTGGAAGGGATACAAACCAAGGTTTTCTTCTGTGAGATGTGACAATTACCATGCAAAAATGAAAACCATCCATAAATCAAACACTTGTGACCCGAAGAATCCAAATAAATTAATATTCCGAAAAAAAAAATCCCAAAAAATAATGCACATAACACAAAAATAGAAAAAACAAGAATAAAGTGATAATCGCCAAAAAGGAGAAAATTCGAAATTCAAATTCTGAAAATCTAGTTTTTTAAAAAAATTTTTTGTTCTGTGTATTTTTTTTGTTTTTGTTTTATAAAATTAATTATTATTATCAAAATTTATTAAATTTAATTAATGAGAAGAATAGAAAACATACTCTACATACATTCTCTAAATAGAAAACATCAAATATTAAACTTTCGCAGTTAGCAGTCCAATTTAAGATTATAATTGCATTAATCTGCTTGTTATAAACAAAATATTTGTTACAAATAAAAAACTGCAGAGCTGCGGTTTTCAAAAGTTAAATTAAGTTTCTCAAAATATTTATATTTTTCTGAAAATTTGCAAGATTTTGTTTCTTCTATATACAACGAATTAGAAACTAAAAACAAATTCAGCATGTTAAATATGTTGACAGTGATTCGCAAATTCAGAGGTTCACTTGAAACCTTTTTGAAACTCTCTTCTTTCTCGAGGATTTAACAATTGAATTGGAATTGAATGCTCCAAAAAATACTACAATTTATCAGCATTCTAACCACGGACATACTGAACAGAAAGAAAAGCGAATTTCCCCAGGGAAAGCACTGAATGGAAATCAATATCAAAAATCGCACTGTGAAACTAGTATCGGTCCATTTTAATCTTTCTTTCGTTTTTTCTCAGAATGCTTTCGAAGGGTATTCGAATCGACGACAATCGAATACACACTAAAAAAAAAAAAAGAATATAATAAGAAACTCTCTGAATGTTCTGTCTTATTTTCCAACCCTAAAAAGAGTCAGGAAAAAGCCTTTCAGAATTATTCTTTCCAATTGCCAGAAAGAACGAGCTTAATTGCAGTTATGGAACATTTATCTAGAGTTTCGGCGAAAGCATTATCGTTTGGTACAATATTGGTATGATGCGGGGAAAAAAAGAACACGGATATGTTGTTGTAAAAGCTGATGTGTTTAGTCGTTATGTGCGGTTGTTGTCTAGTTTAAAATGTAATAAATGATGTTTCCCAATTTTCAAATTGTGAAGGATTGCTTTCTTTCTTTCTTAATTTATTTTTGTTCCGTTTGAGAACCATTTAAATTATTAAAATGGAAACAAATGTCTCTCTACAGTAATTTATTATTCTAAGCAACTGAAAATAAACACTCCTTTTTTAAGAACTATTGCGTTAAAGTAATTAAATTAATTCTTTGAATTCTCACAAAATGCATGTTTTCCAGTTCATTCTTCAGTAATAACAGAATAATTCATTCTTCAGTAATAACAAAATAATTCATTTTTCAGTGATAATAGAATAATTCATTCTTCGGTAATAATAAAATACTTCATTCTTCAATAATAACAAAATACTTTATTCTTCAGTAATGACAGAATAATTCATTCTTCGATAACTAAACAGTTATATTTCTGCTGATTTATTACATATTGCAAAAGTGCATGGAGATTATTAAGATGAAGTTACTTTTATTAAGGTTTGTTATTCTTTTAAATATAACATTATCATTATTTAACACTTCAAAAATTCTTCAGAAATAAACAGTTCATTATGATTTGTAGTTACTTTTAAATACTAAACATTGCTTTACAAATTCACAAGAAGCTATGGAATAAAGTTATATAAGTGGCAAGAAGCTATGGAATAAAGTTATATAAGTGGCAAATAATTTCTTCTAAAATGCTTATAATAAAAAAGTGAAGTAAAGAAGCAACAGAACATCTTTCAACAATTTTAAAATAGATAGGGAAAAGAAACCTTTATTGAAAAATTGACATCAAATTATGTTCAATTGTAGTAAAATTTGCCCCGTGGCATCGCTTCCCTTTTAGTCGCAGGGACATGCAGAGGTGTTATGTAGTAAAATTTCAAGATATCATCATGATTTATTGCCTTATTACTCGCTATGTAAAGATATTCGTATTTTTAAAAATCTAAACTATATCCATTCACCCAAATTCAACTATCCAGTTTGCCGCCTTCTGTGAAATTAAGAAATACCCAAAATAAAATTTAGAATAACTCAGTTTAGGCATTTAACCACACGTTATTTAACCTATCGCTTTCTCAAATGTTAAGAGGTCCATTATTTTTAATAAAACTCCTTTTATCTTCTAATAGGAAAAACAAACAATCCATGTATTTAACTAATAGGCTTAATACTCAACATGAAATCAATAAATTAATTGCTCTTGCTTGCTTATATTTCGAAATAAATAAATTAATTATTCTTTATTGTTTAGAAAGTGGAGATATGATATTTTCAAAAGCAAAAAGTGATAAGCTGGACTTTTAAAAGTTTACTGAGAGGGGATAGTCGTAAGTATATAGTTTTGCAAATTTCAATAAGAATTTCATTATTGATTTCCATACACTAAGGAAATTAATTCTTGAGTAAAGAACTAGCAACTCCATCTAATATCATTCTTATTGTCGCGATTGGTTCCTCTTCCTAACCCCAGAATGATTTCGGTTGTCTCGAATTTCTGTTGTCTTGAAAGTTGATTTTTGTTTGCTTCACAGTCAATGAAAGTAGACATTCACTTGAGTGGGAGCGATGAATAGCTCGTTAGAAAAAGCAGAGCAGATTTATTTTAACGATAACGTGGAAACCCAGTGAGTTTCTTGTGAAATTAGTACTTTATATAAATAATTGTTATTGCCTTGAAGAAATTTTCGCAACCATAATATGGAATTGCTTATTGGAAATTGTATATAAATAAGGAGTGGCTCGAGGAGAATAACTAGATGACTAGTCAAGAAAACTGTTTCCTGAATTTTCTTGCGTAGAAACTTCTATTTTTTGCAAACAGGAGCACAGGGTATGTATTCACAAACAGTTTGAAAATACTTCGTTTGGGAAATCTCCCCTATATTCGATACTTATTAAAATAAAATGTAATTGTATAAATCATCAAAATTTTCAAAAATTGATTAAATAGATAAATTATTGTTGAATAAATTTACAAAAGTGCCTTTTTGTAGAGAATATTTATGGGAAATTTTATCTAGTTCTTTTTCCAATACATTCAAGTTTTTTCTTTTTATTATTATAACTCTCTTTAAATTTTGAAAATGACTCTCTGAACCATTTTTTGGCACTTGAGCATATAGAAATGTATATATTTCATGTTTTAAGTCAAAACAATCGAACGTTTGATAAAACAAAATATTTTATTTATGTGGAACTGTTTGTTATTTTTTGCGCTGCTTTATAAATTTATCAATAAAAAAGAACATTTAAATTCCATGAGAGAGCAGCTTTTCAACAACTTTCTTTCTAGTTGCTTCTTGACTTTTTAATTATTGAATGTTTTATGTCAAAATAAAGGAATAAAAATAACTTGAACAATATTTTTACATATGAACGTTTCTTCAATTGTATCGCAGCACATGAAATTTATTTGAAATTCCTTATGGTCACATGTTTATATTTCTTCAACATCTTATTTCTTGAAAAAAATTTCTTTTTCTACAATAACACTAAAAGATTCAGCATTTATCAAGATATTTACTCAAACTACTCCACATCAATTGCTATTTTCAAGAGAGATGCATCAAATGACAAGTTTTAAATCATTTCCAAGAAAATAGAAAACTTTTGAAAACTTTCGAATCGTTCCTAGACAACTTTAACGAGGAAAATTTAACCTGATTTCCAGCTCCATCCAATGCCAATGTTAGGGATAGAAATAAGGAAAAAAAGAAACTTTAATATTTTTGAAGCTATTTCACACATAAATTCTTCTTGTTGGCAATGATATTAAAGCGAAATCGGAAGGACTCAATGAGTTCTAAATTTACTTCGGGGCCGTTATGCGCTGTAATAAAAATATTACGGAATTTTACTTTTTTTTCAATGGTAGAAATGCAATATCGGGATCAGACATTTGCAATATAAATGCTATTAAACCGAAGGGTGATTATAGTGCGGTCAATGCTCTCATATAAATAAAACTTTGAATATTTTCTTTCTTTTACCTTTTTCTTAAATTTTTCAAGGCATTTTTTGATGTACAATTTTCTATATTATAAATATAGAAAATTGTATTATATATTGTAACTATAATATTTTCTATATTATATTCTTTATGCTGTTAAATTGTAGGAACAGCAGGAAGTTGCAAATATTAATTGATAGAATGATCTTAAAATAGTACTATTTACAAAAATGATTTTAAATATTACATAAAAGTACCATGTCTGAAAGTATGTAACTAGATAATATATAATGTTACGAAATATATATCCGTTCTATGTACAGTGGTAAACTTCATCATGCTCAGTAAGGGATAAAGAGCTTTATTCTTAACGTAAACACGAAACTGTAACTAAACATAGTCGAACCATACACAAGAACATAACTTGTGTTAAACAGCGGCACACAATAGAAAACCGATATTAAACTATTCCAGCGTAAAATCTTTAGAGAGAACTCGCAAGAGTTTTTGCTCAGATATTCATTGGATCTGAATTAAACTTCTTTCTTTCGCCACAGAATATCCCCGAACTTAGAATCTCTAGGATTCCCTGTCGGTTGAAAGGATATACGTGGGAGTATTTATTAAGATAAAAGAAATACACATAAAAAGACATAAAATATCAAAATACACATGAAAAAACATAAAATATCACCAATACACATAAAAAGTAACTATATACAATATTATAATGATGAAAGAGGTGCTCGGTGGGGAGCATGAGTAGATGAAATCTATTTAAGTTAATATATTCTGGAGAAGAGCTTGGTTGAAAAATGAAACGAAAATTTATACTGGGCTTGGGTCTCGAGAAATCAATTCCTCGTTCTCTTGTAAGAACCGCACAAGATTTCTAATTTTAACCTTGGACATCTTGTTTCTCATGACGTTGGTTCACCAGATATTTTCTAGGTCGTGGGTGGGTTTCTTGAGATGATAAGATGTGGTGAGAGGGCAGCTAGTGGCATAAGGAAGGGGATCGCCTACTTCGCCGCAGCCACATTGATCAGTTCCTTTAATATGGAATCTCTTGAAATATGAAGGGAAAGGGCCATGGCCAGTTGCAAAGATAATGTCAAGCCTATTCCAAGATGATGGGTTAAAGGACACTTTTGAGATTATTTGATGGAAGTTTCTGCCAGTTGAGCGATTGTCCCATTCTTCTTGCCATCGCTGTAGGCTCAATTCATTTACAATACTTTTCAGATGGCTTCTAGGAGGTGGGTATTGAACGGGCGTACCTGCAGAAATGGCCTGTTTGGCTAGGGAATCTGCAGCCTCGTTTCCGTTGTGGCCTATATGTGCTTTCACCCATCCTAACTTGATAGAAGGTTGGTGGAGCAGAATGGCTTGAATTTCTTGGACAATTGGGCTTGAGGTGGAGAATGAACTGATCGCTTTTAAGCTGGATTCGCTATCACTCCATATTTTAGCGTTATGATCGTATTTGCTAGCCCATTTACATGCTTCCTTAATGGCCAGCAGCTCTGCTTGAAAGACAGAATTCTTTTCGTTCAGTTTGCCAAGCCACTGATGAGTAATTTGTTCGTTTTGGAATACGCAGTAGGCAAAGCCGGTTTTTCCCACGATTTTGGATCCATCTGTAAAAATAGGATCTGAATTAAACTGACTGACTGTTTACTTCAACACTCTTTATAGTTCCCATGATAATGCATCGATTTTTCTGGAACTCGAATCCTAATAGAGCTATTGCCAAAACTGTCGATATTCAAAGTCTTTCCTTTCTTCGTGCCAAAGTCACCGAAATTAACGCCAAATCGCCAAATGGTCACCAAAGCCGAGGGTCATTGTTTCGACATTCTTTCAGCATCAGTTTCAGTATATGTAAAACTCTTTTTTTTTGTTATGAAACTAACTACGCAGGAAATCAATATTTCAGAATTATTACAATATCTATATATAATACAGTAATTCAATATTGAGTTCAACAAATGTATTTGCATTACTTCTATACTAGTTCGATTTTCATCTGTCGAAAAACCTCTTCCGAAGAAAAAGACATTTGATCAGTAAAAAATTTCGAAACAATGGCTACAGTGCTGCAATCATTTCTTTCAAACCTGATATTAGTGACTGTTTCAAGGAATTACAAAAATTTAAAATTTTCCACTAAACAACTATTTAATTACCTATCATTTATTTTATGTAACAATCGATTTTGAATATTACCATTGAATCTCATGGTTATTGAAATTTATTAAAGAGTAACTAAATTTTCAGTACTGCTTCTTTACTGTATAAAAATTACTTCATTCTTCTATATTATATGAATTATTCAAAGTATATTTGAAATTTCTTAAAGATTTTATTTAAAAAACTTAAAAAATGCTTTCTGATTTCAAAATCTTATAGCAAAATAATATATGTTAACTGCAACTGTTCTGCGTGTTTTAGAATTTTGTTGTATTGTACTGTAATATTTGTCCGATCTATAAATTTATTATTATGGTTAATAGTGGTATATCATAGCGAACCAAAAATAATGATGGGTCATTTAATGTTAACATTATGCCAAGCGCAAAAAGTGCTCCCATGTGTGAGCTTTCCTACATGGTACAAAAATCAATCTTTTAATTTAAGTCCTGTAATTTGGATCGCAAGTGTTTCAGTTTATCCTACCGAGATCACAGTCACCAAATAATAATCGCAAAATTGGGATGAAATGGCAGGACGTGGCAATCATTTTATTTCAGTTTGTTTGGTCGCTTTTACTATAATTTCTTCCACCTAGAAAATAGATAACAAATAACAAACAATCATGAAGATGAAATAGAATGACTCTAAAAAAATATTTGATTTCTTGTCCAAAGGTTTGATTGGTTTGAAGATCTAAAATAATATGTTTCCTTTACGAAACGAAAGGAATATACAAAATTTATTTCCTAAAATTTATTTGATTCAATGAAAATACAGAACACTCATACTCAATTTTACCGCAATTTCAGATATTAAATATAAAGTATAAAATATCCGCTGATAATGGAAAATTGTAAATCAACAATCTAAAATGTTAAAGTTTTATAAAAATCTCTAGGATGAAAATAATTCGAAAAATAGCATTTTGCTTTAATTTAGTAGAAAGCTTTCATTTTAATCTGCATCGCATTCTGTATATCTGCATCGCAATCAATACTAATTATTTTACCAAGGTTTTTCCATATCAATAATTAGTACGAAGTTAAATGTTTGATTGTGACTTCTTTATTGTATGAAAACTTCCCAAGATTTTTTTAAAAATTTTCATTTCAAACTTTAAAATATGTATTCAAAGATATTGACTGAATTCTTATAGCCTCATTGTACAAAATTAAATATACTGTTATGAAAAGTATTTGTAGTTTTTCATAAAATAAAGTTATAAAATATGAAAAAAGGCTATCAGATAATAAGAAAAATCTTCGAATAAATTTCTCAGTAAACGATAAGAAAGAAAATCCGAAAAAAGTACTAAATTTGTCGCAAATGCTGAAACATATGTGTATAATTCGAGTTTAAATAGTATAACTAGTAAATACATTTTCAGAGCTTGAAATCGTGTTCATTTTTCCGAAATATTGAATTCAAATATATTTGTTAAACACTTGGTTAAATCGAGCCTTATTAAAAAGTATTTCATAAAAGTAAATGAAATGTATGAATTTATTCAATTTTATTTCCCATTGTAATTTTACAATCTTTAATTTATCCAAGATACAGATGTTGCGGTTCCAAGAAGTTATCTCAATCTTCGATCCCAGTAACGAATAGTACACCTTGATTTGGTAAAGATTGCAATGACGAAACACTTAGATAATACGTCTGTATCATCTATTGATGTTCAGAAGACCATTTCTCGCCCTCAATTCCTCTTCCATTGACAACGAATCATTAAAAGAACTTTCTTCGGATTAGTTCATCTTATTCTTCAAAAGGTAGGTCTGGTTTTCTCTTTCTATTTGCCAAGCTAAATATAATAGACGCCCAGGTGATTAAAAGCGCTTACGGTCCATTACCAAGAAAAAAAAAGTGTTTTCATAGGAAGATTTTATTTGTTCTCGTGTTTGGCAGTGTGGCGTTACCTTGACCATTCCCATCTTGCGGACAATTCATCAAGTAATTCTGTCTCTGAAGTTAACAAGAAAATAAATGGGACAAAATTCAAGGAAGACGCGTATTTTATAAACGAAATACCTGGAGTGTTTTTAGGAAAAATTTCATGATGGAAGGATTAGTCTGTCTGTTCTTTTTTTTAATTATTAATTTGCGTCTAAATTTCTGTAGTTTAATGCTTTGATACTTAACCCTTAACTGGGTTCATGATGTCTGTGAGACCGCTAGCGATGGATTTTCTATCACTCCAATTCTATTTTTAGCTCAATTGAATGGATTGACCCTGCAGCTTTCTTTTTTGTGATCTTCAATACACGTGCACTTTTTCAACCTATTTCAGTAGATGCTTTTTTAAAATAATTCAGTTATTTCTCCGAGTGTGGTCTCTAAGACTGCATCTCCCTGTTAGTGTCCCAGTGATAAACAAGACTTAGTAGATGGCGCTAAAACTTGGACTCCGAAATATCATCAAATTTACTGATTCTATTATGAAGCAGTGCTCCAGACACTATTAAATGAAGTAGAAAGTGATTTTAGTGATAAGGATAATTGTACAGAAAAGTTTTTCGATGAAAGTTTGCTTTCAACCGATTTTTATATGTATGTTCAAACATAATTAATTTTTCTATTGATAATGTATTTTGAAAAATTTATAAAATATATTAATATATCAAGATATATATATACAGAATTTATAGGTTGATTTTTATACTAGTTTTTAACCTGTATGTTTAAACTGCTCTAGAAAACCGTGCTATGAAAGTCACACAAGCCGATAAAAAAAGGGCCAATTTTACCCATTGTCATTTTTTTTATATAATTGTTGAATTTTACATTATATTGTCTTCTATATACCTTCATATACTGTGAAAATAAATATGGTTTAAAAAGTAAAAAGTAATATGCTTTTCAAGAATATTATTTATTGTAACATGTAATTTGAGAAGAAAATGTATGTTCCAACGCATTTACTTTTTTCAATGACAATATATTTTGAAAAATTTCTAAAACCTATCCATATATCAAGAAAAATATCTGCAAAATATATTGGCAGTTTTTCATACTAATACATTCATTAGAAAATTTAATTTGAGTGTAAATGAAATGCGGCCACTTAGACCGCACGCACATCTCCAGGTAAGTCCTAAAATTTCCCCTCCGCAGTTAAGGGTTAAAGATACAGGTCTATCAAAAAACGAATGAAATATATTCTTCGATTCCAATTATAGTGTATTAGATTTTATCTTACTTTTTCTTATGCGAATTATAAAGTCAGAAAATATTTTTATCAATAAAACAAATCAGAAATTCAACAACTAATGAATCTTTAGGTTCAGTTACTCAAAATTACATAATAAAATTACATCAAATGAAACTCAAAATTACATGTTTCCAAGCTATTTTAATCTATAGAATTAAGATATAAATTGAAATGGAGTGATTCTATTTCAAGAAATCGAGCTTGAGTAAATATAAATATGGAGACGACCCCTTAGAAGAAGAAGTATATCATATACATATGAGAAATATATTCCTGCAGCGACAAGCATTTAAAATTTTAGTATATGATAATATTAATTTCGGAATAAGGAGTAGATTCCAGATACCTTTTTTACTATACTGTAAAGGTTTAGGACCTCGATCATAGAACAACCTTTGAACTTTTTAGCACATAATTAACAAATAATTAATTAATTATAATTTAGTATTATTTCCACACAAGAGGCACCATCTGGTACAGAATTGATAAAACTTGATAGTAAAATTCCTTATTAATTAAATTTAAAGAAGGGAATAAGCCGCAACACCGTATTCACTAACTGTTAAGATAATATCATTGCAAGCTGGAGAAAAAAAAATCACTTAGGAAAACCGGTGACGAAGAGAATCTCCGATAAAAATCTGAATAAAAAAAGTCAAGAAATAAGTAAAACAGGAACTGTTTTTTCCCCCTAGAAAATTGTCTTTTTTTTATTCGTTTGTTTTTTCAAACTGCTCATTGAATTATATTAATGAATTATGAAACATATTTAAGAAATAATAGAAGTAAAAAGGGAATAAAATGTTCTTGAATACAGTCTATTAAATACAGCATCTATAAATAGAAATTAATATATTTTTATCAAACATCTAAGGATTAAAAGAAACCCATAAAAATATAAAAAAGCTGAAAAAATACAGTAAGAATTTAGAAGCGTCATTAAATAGCTTTTAGAATGAATATTACTACGTGTTAATTAAAATATATTATGAACGCGATTATAATTCCCAATTTAGCTTTGAACGCTTTTTTTCAGAGTCGCGTATTTATATTTTAATTTACCCATGTTACTAATGGATGATTTAAATCTTACTTTAGTAAGTTAGTAATGGCCTGCTTGTAAAGATTATTTTGCAACATTTTATCCTCTTACTATCTGTGTATTAATTGCATGAAAATCGTACCAGATAACAGTTAAGGAATTCAAATAGATATACAAATAAATAATTATATTTTGTAATTACTCTGTGTTTTAAATGAACTTTTATTCCATATACAGTTCAATAGTTGATTAATTTTCGAAAAAATAAGATATTGTTTAAAAAAAACATTGCAAATTAGATAAAATATTTTTTCATCAGAATACCGCTCCAGGAGCTTTTATTTTCTTTTATTAAATTGGAAATATTTACAATTTTTCTAATTGGAACCACAAATAAAACACATTTCTAAATATCCTAATGTTGCATTAGTAAATAAGTACTTAGGATGTGATGCTGTCTAAATAATATGAATCTTTATGTATTTATTTACATTTGATTTGGCAATTATTCTACAAATAATAAATAAAATCATGTTCCTTCTATCCGTTTGATCTTTTATTTGTGATATATCTATTTGAATTTTTTTGCTTTAAATTACTTGTAATAGAAAGGAGAAAATGTCTCACAGAAAAAAATATATATGTAGTTTATGAATTTTTATTTAAAAAATTTAATTCCATTCATAAAAAGAAAAATTGATTATATTTTTAAGATTTATTTTATTATGAATGAGTCTTATTAGTCAAAAGAATAAAAAACACTTCTGTTATGTAGTCCAATTAGAAATAAAAATTATGTTTAAAATACAAAAACAATAAATTAAATAGAATAAAAAAGAACAGAATGATGAATCTGGCCTGAAGACTTTATCAAGGGTCTCCGCCCTCAGGAATGAATTCAAACCTGGGATTTTTTTTCCTGTGAGAGGTCTGAGTCTGACTTTCGTCCAAGTATTGACCCCACGTGACCCGAAAATCCAAAGAAACTAAGGTTTTTTGAAGATAACAATTAATATCAATAAAGCAAGGATATTAAAATTAGACAATAATAAACAAAATATTTCAAAATTTAAATCCAAGCAAAACCACAATATAATTTAATCAAATCAAACCACTGTAAGGCAAATATCAAACTAAACTAAAAAAAACAATAAAATATAAAAACAAAGAAGTTGTATATAAATATACTCCAAAAGATTTTTATGAAAAAACTAAACTTTCTACTGCAGACAATAAAATTCACTTCACAAATTCTGCACTTAAAGCTGAAAGTATCTCATCATCATATGAAATAAAGTGAACGATCTCAGCGCCACCTATTAATTTGAAATAAAAACCAAATATAATGAACTAGGGAAGCATATCTTCAGTTGTGAAAATATTAGAATATAAATTGTAAAACGGATAAATCCTGTCTTAATAAAACTGTCATATTCAAATAGTTTTTTAGGGAAATCATTGAAAATTAAGTTTTTTATAATATGGTTTATTGATTTTCAATACAAGAAATTTTATAATTACATTTTTTAAAATCTTTTTAAATTATGAGAGTTAATTTTTGTTAATTTTTGAAAATTTAGAGTTTAAATTAGAATGTTAATTACTCAGTTTAATTACTTTGTAGTCAAAATCATACCCTTTATCTCAAAAGCGTCCCACAGTATTTCCATTAGAAATTTCTATTTTTAAATACAAACTAGTAGCTTTGCGTTGATTTTCGTTCCTTTCAGCTAATCTTAATTCTTTCGGATAACAAGATTAACATTATTTATGTTTAAAAAAATAAGCAAATCATAAGCATAGTAACAACAAAGGTAAAACAAAGTGTAATAAATTTTTGAATTTACACATTTTTTTTCGTAATTTTATTAAATTTCATAGTGATTAGACTATTTTTTCCAATAACGGATAAATAATCTCTTCAGAATATTAATCATAAAATTTTATGTCAAATCATTAGGAAGGTTCATTATGTATAAACATAATATTTAGTGACCCCAACAAAATTGATCCACCTATGTGACCAGAAAGACTGGGGGAAATTCTGAGCATACAAAGGATAATTGGAATTAGGTATTAGGTTATGAGTTTGGGAAATGGGATTTTTATCTAAACCTGAAGGGAAGAGCGAGATTGGACTTCGAGTTGGAATTAGATATAAAAATGTAGCCCTGAAAATTGGTCTTCATTCGGCGAATGACGTAAAATTTCCGTTTGGCTATCGGAGCTTTCTTGATGGAAAAGAGGTCGTATTCTTCAAGAGCTACTTAAGTGAAGGCGAGGAACGAAGATTTTCTTATTGGTCTATTGAGAATCAAGAAAATGGCTTTCTGATTTACAGAAGCCTTGAAGCAAAGAATACGTTGATCAGGTTTTAAAAGATGTCCATTATATGATAAGGATATTGTTTAAAAATAGTGTAAATCTCAAGCACTTAAAACACTCAAACTATAAAATAAATACATAAACACACAGATATTGACAGGCGAAAATTTCTTGCAAAATTTCTTTCAATACTTTTTGTTTTCAAAAAGTAAAATAAATCGTCATATAAATAGATAGATAATTATAGTTAGCATTAAACAGATTTATTTTTTATACGTCAGTTATTCATTTAAATTTGAGTAAGATTCAATGGTTAATTTCAATTTACTTTCAATTTAAAGGTTGCACATTTATTAGAATTCGGACAAACATGAAAGTTTTATAACTTCAAACCAAAATTCATTTTTTTTGTATGTGTTGACTGCAATCCGTTTTTTTAATTGAAAAATGATCTCAAATTCTTCACTGCTTAGAAAGTTTGTGTTCGTATTGAAGGAATTGATAAGTAAATAATAATCTAATTGTTTTTCAGTTAATTACCTTTCTTCATTATTTTTGTGCTTTATTGTTCAGAAAAGTTTTTTTATTTTATTTTTGTTATTTATTAAGAGATTTACTAAGTAAATAAATAGCTTATAAACAAAATGTAAATAAAAACATTTAATATTTTAACTTTTATTAAATGTCATTTCTTTTCTCCTTTTATTTTAAGCTGCTTTTTGAATTCTGGAAATGGGTGAAAATAGTCATGATGTCATGATTTAAAAAAAAACTTTAGAAAACATAAGTTGTGAAAGAATCTTTACGAATTCTTATTTTAAATAAAGATATTAAAATTTATTTTATTCTAATACACAAAAATGCAATTATTTAATTAATAAAGTATTACAATGTAAATAATTAAACCTATGTTTTGTTTTAATTTTCATAAATCTTTAAAATATTGTGAAAGCTTTCGCTTTCATTTATCTCTTATTTTCGAACTAACATATATATTTGGCAATTAATGAGGCTAATTCTTTGAATCAAATAAAGATGAATAAACCATTTCATTTGAGTGAAAATCGATTTCTTTTCTTTAAATATTTCTCTTTTTATTAAAAATTAGCTATGACTATATATAAAATTTCAATTTACTTTTAGTTATTAAAATGTTTAAATTTCCTTTATATTATTTATTCGTTCAATAATCATATTGTAGATATTGAAATCGCTATGAAACTGAACTGAATATTTGGGAAAATTTTTATACAATCTCTCTGTTTGGAAATATTTAAAAAGCAGAAAGCAAACAGAAAACTTTGGTTATATTAGCTACGAATTCTCTCATATATTTTAAAGTTTCAATAATATATTTTTATATAATTGCCGTAATATAGTGTTAAATCATTGAAACTTAATTTGTTGTCAATGAGATTATTACTTTCAAGTTTAATAAATTTTTAGTTTTAACTTTTGTTAACTTAATTATTAAAATTGCTTAAAATTATTTATTAAATGTGCATTATTAATGAAATTAGTTAAATAAATATATAAAAGTATTTCTAAAATTTTAAATTAAAATTGTCATCTTCCCATACGGTGCTTATATTTTTATTATTTTTCTTATATCTGATATCTGGATAAATTAAAAGGTAAGTTGATGCTTTAGTATGAAATGATAAGTTCAACTTTATTATTAAAGATGATTTTTTTCGCTTTATAATTTTTATTATGCTCAATAATGAACATTTTAATGGAAATTTTCAGTTCGTAAGTTTTACGCATTTAATTATATCCTTTTTTATCAGTTATAAATCAACATTATTGGTTTTATTTGTTAATAAGAAGATCTAGATATATGTGAGATTTGTTTTTTTATATCAAAAATAGCAGTAGTACACTGCATTTACGGAATTTCGATTTTACAGATCAGATTTCTCTTTACTTAAAACTAGATAGCTCTATTTTCTATATATTTATTAGAAAAGTTAGAGCTTGTTAGGCGCATAAACGTATTAAAGTCATTAACTTGTCTAGAACTAATTTCAGAGATTTTCGTTATTCTGAATAAAAGTAAAATAATTTGGAAAGCTATATAATTATAAATGTTTTATAATAAACTTGTTATAAAACATTTTATAAGAAAGGACCAAAGAAAATATTAAAAGCTGCTGCTGTATAGTTGTAAAAAAATGTCCTTTCACAAGAAAGTATGCACAGTAAAGTACCTTTCGCACATTTATTTTTCATTCGTCGATTCATCATAGTTTCGATTCCTTTTTAATCGTTTTAAAGATAAAGTTCTCCACTTACACTGCGTAAAAAAAGTAGAAGGACAGTGTCGTTTTGCCAATTAACATCTCTTATTTTCTCCTAACTACCAGATATTTATGCAGATTTAGTTTAATGACCCTTGTTTTCATTTTAGGCAAAAATTAAACATCTACCACTAATATTATTAAGAAAATTAGTATATATAATTTCCGATGCGTAAAAAAAGTAGAAGGCACTTGCTAATATATTTAATTTAGTGAGTTGTTCTTTATTTAAATAATGATTTTGTACTTTGTTTATCCTTTTCTGTCAAAAAAATCTAATTTATTTAAAAGTTACGTTGTTTCTCCGTTCTCAGAAATGCCTAAAGGAATACCTTTGAACGATTTGCAAAAAGGACAAATTTCCGCATATCAAAATGATGGTAAAGGTGTCAGAGATATTGCTCGATTGTTGCAGGTGAACCTCAATACAGTTTCAAACTTTATCAGAAATCCTTATAAAAATGGAAATAAAAAGAAGCCTGGTAGACCGAAGAAGTTAACACCACGTGATGAAAGAGAACTTGCTCGTATGCTGAAGAAGAACAAAGGAAGTATTTCAAAGGCAAAAAATCAAGCAGAGCTTAATTATGTGACCAAACAGTTTACAACTATATTAAAAGATCTAAAAAATTCATTTTCAAAAAACGGAAACATCATCCTAAGTGGAAACAAGCTCACATTGATAACCGTTTAGCGTGGGCTAGCACATGTCCTGGACTACAGAATGGACTTCTGTGATATTTTCCGATGAAAAGAAGTTGAACTTAGACGGTCCAGATGGATATCAGCACTACTGGCATTGTCTGGGGACTGAAGGCGAATACTATTCAACACGACAAATGGGAGGAGGGAGTTTAATGGTTTGGTTGGCTGTTGGATACGGAGGAAGGACAAGTCTGGATTTCTTAAATGGTAGGCAAAGATATACATACTACATTCAAGTGTTGAATTCAGAGCTTCTTCCTTATGTAATCGAAGACCATTCCTTATTAAAGTCACTATTTTTTCATTCATTATAATGCTATCCTTCTACTTTTTTTTTACAAAGTTTCAAAAAAGAGAAACTATTTTTGTTGCCATTAATATTTCAAGTTTGAACAACATAATTCTGATGTTAAAATTGTATTTTTGAAATATTTGTTAAATGTTTCTAATAAAAAGTTTTAGTAAAAATCAAATATTTTTCGATTATTGTTACAAAATCAAGTGTCCTTCTACTTTTTTTACGCAGTGTACATGAGAAGCATCTCCTGATATATGTAATTTTCTTTCTTTTGAAAAACAGCAAATCTTCTAGTTGTCATTATTTTTCTTTTCGAATTAAAAGGCAAATTTTATGATTTCGAAATTCTTCATAATTTTTGAGTTAATGAAAGATGAATTTTTAGAACTAATTTTAGAAGTAACGAAAATATAGGAGAAGGAGTTATTAATCTTTCTATCGAAACACATTCCTTTCCACCGTAAATTTTCAAATTTATTTCATTTGTAAAATTACTGTTGAAAAAAAAATGAATCAATTTAATTCTATTTATACAAGTATTATCCACATATAAAATAATGAATGCATAATTAGCAGTGAAGTTAATCAAAATGGTTATAAATGTTTTCAATTTCTTGATAAATGATTAATTATACAATTTAATATTCTTTGCAATATTATGTAGTAATAGCACCACAAAGCATTTTAAATACCCGGGCTCTTTTTAAAAGGCTTAATAATTATTGTTTTGATATTAATATTTGTTACTAGTATTAAATTGTAATAATCAAAGGTTATTTCTTAAATTCCGATTCCCTATTTACGAATTCCGCCTTTCTATTTATATTTCATTACATGCCGATATTTTTAAAGTTATATTGACGGTTCCCCATTACACTTTCAGATTAGCCCAGCACGAGCATTTTCTAAAAATTCCTTACACGTTTAGGTAAATGCTATTTGTGTTTTACTTCATTGCATAAAGAAAGGAATCAAATAATAATTTAAAATCTCTTCTCATAAACAGATTTTGTTAGAAAATCCAACTGAATTTCAATTTTGATATTAAAGCAGCATTTGAAATTACATAAATCAAAAGGCTTTCATTCGAGTGTCTACATTCACATAAAATGAAAGAATCTGTTTGTAGATCCAGATGATAGATCCCGTTTTAATCATTTTTATCTTAAGAATCATTTTTGTTTCAATATTTCAAATATCCACTTATTCTTTTGAGGTAGTGTTTCCTTTTGAGAATTAGAAAATAAAACACCTAATATTGATTCCCTTCTCAAGTATCTTAGACCACACCATATAATATAAATAAAGAAGCATTGAATTTTATTTCTGCCTTTGTTTCAGATGCGAGTCCAAATCATTCACTTAAAAAAAAAAGGCCTTAATGTATAAGGTCATTGCTCTTCTCCTTACCTATCTCTTTTGTTGCTTTTTGTTTGTACTTTCCTTTTATCTTTATAGAAAGGCTCTTCACTCCCGAAATCGAGGTTTTGAAGCACTATTCCAGAAAATCTCCCTCGTAAGCCCCGTCCCGCTGGGACTAACGCCAACATTTCTTTTTTGCACCATGGTAGAAAGAGTTTCATTTTTCAGTTGAAAATTCATTCTTTCTTCCAGTAAATTGCAGAAAGACTACTTTCCGATTTTCATTTCGAGTTTAGTGCGTGATACTTCTTTTTGTTTGACTTCAATAAATTTTTAATGGAAATGAAAGCTAGCGACTTTTTTTTTCTTTGTGCTTGCATTTGAAAGATCGGATTTACTGAGGTTCTAGATAATCAGTGTTATATAGTGATTTCATTTTCACACAAAACTCCGTTTATTAAAATGTAGAATATCATAATATCCTAAAAGTTCTTGCTCCTATGATCTGACATCATATAATTATATGCCCTGCAAAGAAAGAAATCTTTGTATACTTTTTTGATATTTCTTAAATCGGGATACCAGCTTCCGATACCGGCATTTATGATTATTTGGTACTTTAAAACTTCATCATCAAACTAAATTTATGGTATAATTTCAAAACACTAAAGCGTTAAAAAAAACTGGTATCGTTTGTTTCGGCTGCTAATCCATGCTTCATAATTATGGCAAAGACAGCAGAGGTTGAGAAAGGCACCAGATCTTTTGAGAGGATTAATTTAATGAAGTATCCTGGATTGAAATTACATGCCTGTATTACTTTGTTAAATTTAAGACTTAGAGCTATTGGGTACTCGATTGAGCATAACGATTGAAAAATATAAATGAAAAGAAATTATTAAAGTCAAACAGAGAAGATATTAATTCTTATAAGTTAAAAATCTGTTATCTTTAAAACAAGGTAAATGCACTGCAGATAAATTATCAATGCTAGAAAATTATTCATTTATGAATTCATCAATAGCTGAAATTGTTATTGTTAATAGGTTGACTGTTAAATAATTTTGCATTCCAGATATTAAAATTTGAGAATAATTATCTGAATGTGCTGGACTTAAAGTAGAATTTTTAAATATTTAATATTGAGGGCAACAGTTCCTCTTTCTTGGGAATCTTCATCAAATGTCAATAAGAGAATATTGATCCCAAATGAGATTACGAATGAAATATTTTGTGGTCATGAAAGTAATGGATGCATTTTTTCAATCAATGACATCGATTACATAAAATTATTTTTGTTATTTATGAAATCTAAAGAAAAGTAAAATTATAGATTATGTGTGTTGGTTTGGCATCTTATTCCACATATCTTCCATCTGTGAGTCTAGTTCGTCCTATTTTTATTATCCATACACAACAGTCTTTTCATAAGAATTGTACAGAAATTTTGGTCAAATGGGTGGGCCAATATATATATAGCGTTTTAATGGCATAATGGCCAGATATGTACGCATTTTATTAAATGTACGGTGACAATAGGAAATCGAATTAAGTAACGTTCTTTTCATCTCACCATGGATCAAAATTATGAGATTCGTACCAAAATTGACGATTTTCAACTTCAAAACCAGATATAAATATCAAGGAGATGTTTTTATTATAAAAGTTGGAAGTTGAAGTAGATTTTAGAATTAAATTAATTATTTATAAATTAAACTAATTTTTTAAATATTTGAAATCTAATTTTAAATGATTGAGAAGATGCAATTTAAAATGAATACATTAATGAAATATTTATTATCAGATATAGGAAATAATAATTCATATCCGGTTAGGACTTAATTTCAAACTCAACTGCGAATATAAAATATGATGAATTCAATTAAGAGTTATTTAAAACGAAAATCAAAAGAGATATTTCAATTTGTAATTATACTAGAAAAAATAAAGTTAATTTTATTTTGAGATAGAATTTGTTCACCTCTAAATGCAAATAAGATATAAAATACTACAATGAACTGTCTTTTCTTTTCAAGTGCATTTATTCCTAATCGGGTTCTTTGTTAGAGGATTAATCAAAGATATTGAAGAGAGGATGTTCAAAAGAAATTTGTATTTCCATTGCGATTATTTAGGAACTACGGAAACTTCTTCTTCAAATATAATAATCTTAATTAACATATTTATTCAAAACAGTTACTTGATTTTTATATCAATTGATGTTTGTGTTAATGTCCTATTTTCTAATGATAATTCTTTTTGAAAATCAGTGATTCAGAAAAATGAGCTAAACAACTTATTAATGGCAATTTATGAAGTTAAATGTCTGCTTTTGGAGAAAAGATAGAGGTCATTATCAACATTTCAGAGTCCAAATGTTAATTTATGAGTAACTATTAATAATTAAGCATGGCTTTGGTATTTCTAATACGTATAATGATATTTTAAAAATCTGATTTAAATACTAATTAATGTCCTAATTTTTATCTTTAATTAGCCCATATTAACTTCATTCTAAAATGGTCTCTTATTTCCTGTTTCAGTTCTCACTTATTCAATTAATTTTAAATGCGCTATATAAAATCGCTAATCTCAGCATTTTCTCACGCTCCGAGTATAGCGATAAAAATTCCCAATAAATACAATAATCTTTTAAAGATTCTTAAGATTCTTTGTTCTAAATCTACACGTATCAAAGAAATCTCTAGGAAAATCTCATAGTAAAATCACTAAAGGAAAAATGTTTGTTCCTTCTGCTCTTGTGTCGCGATATAAACAGACGTCATTTTTATCATTGCTTCTTGTATATAAAACGCGTCCCATAGTGAAACAAATCGAAGTTGAAAATTTCAAAAGTTTCTTCTTTTTCAGCTGCGCTCGGATTAAATTATGTTATACTTTCTAAAAGTAAATTTAAAAAGATAATTATATTTTATGATGAAATTCAAACTAACTTTATTGTTCCCTCAAACTATTTAACAGTAGCAAACTGTGACAATGTTTAAATTAAGATTCAAAAAAATTACTTTCTCACATTCTTTGGGCATTTTTAAACTTAAATTTTTCTCTCGTTTATATTTAATAATGTATATATTTTTGGTTTATATAAGCAGTAATTTGTAGCTGACTCATTCCATTAATTTCATATTTTCGATTCTTTTCAAGTTATTAAGATGGAAATGTTTAGTAAATACATCGCAAATTTATATTTTAATACTTACAAAATTATTTTTAATGAAGAAATTGGTCACCATTGACGTTACTAAAACATACTAATATATAATAAATTAAAATAAAATTAATAAATAGATATAATGTCTAATTTTTAGTAATTCATCATATACTAAAACTTTGTTAGTTACTAATTTAAATTTGTTCACTAACTTAAAATTTGGACTAAAATCAAAAGAAAAAAATGAACGCTCGTTTTTATAATCAAATAACTTAGTTACCTTTAAAAAACTTTTTTTTTGTAAATTTAAAGTTTGAAAACTAACAGTTTTCAATACTGAAATTGATGGATTATAAAACGGACGTAATAACGCAAACGAACTGAAAACAATCGAAAGTTAAATTTTGAAAGACATGAACAAAAGCATTATCATTGGATCAAAGTATTAAGTGATTAATCAAAATATTGGATGCTCAGTAATAACTCAATGCTTAATCAGTATATTAACATGTTAGTCGCTATCGGGGGGGGGGGATCATAGACAAATGGTAGCTGATTATTCCATTAGTTCCATGGGGGTGTTAGTTGATCGTCAAAGTAGACTGATTTTCAGCGCTGCTAATCATAACTCTTTATATATTCTACTATATAAAAGTTACCGAAATGGCCTTTCTGTAAATTACTGCGATTTGTTTTGATAATATTATTTGAAAGTAACATGATATATACTCATATATGTAAAATTATTTCATTAGACACTGTTTATCATGCATTAAACATTATTAAAAATGAATCAAATTAAATATTACTAATTATGTTTATATAATCACACTAAATAAAGTCTGAAAACCAGTAACTATTTTTCAATCAATTTATTGAAAAATGGCTACTGGCCAAACATTGGTTGCTAAGTCTAACAATTGTACAGAAAAACATCACGGATTTCTAAATTGTAACATATCATTATATATATTTTATGATTATATAATCATACAAGAGTTGCTAAATTATTTAATAATTTAGCTGTGAAATAACATTAGAGAACCCTTGATGAGGCGCAAACAGGAATGTATGTAAATTCTTTTGAAGATAGACACTGGCTTTATTAACCTGTTGAGATTAGAAGTTCATGAGGTGTGTGAGAAACGATATATTTCTGGGGTTGCGTTTAAAAATTATTTTGGGATTTGAATAGCTTACTGGAGAACATTCCTTCCTCAAACATTCAGACACATCGGAGTTCTAACAGCCATTACGGAACGAAACTGAGTGTGATGAATATGATTTGTAAAATAAACCTGTATTTGAGGAATAATTTAAATAATTTACTTAAAATAATTCTTGTAAACTGTAATTAATATTTTATCTCTATTAAAAGAGGCTGAAATTCTTTCTAAATGCGTTAAGGTATCCGACTAAGTAGTAAACCTAAATTTGGACGAAACATTCGCATTTTTTTTTTGCAGTTTTTTAAAAAAAATTAGGAATGTTTCTGTTTCCAGCGATAATTTATTTTGTATCTATGTCAATCAGAAGCCAAGTTATTGCATATATGCTTGCAAGTTATAGCATTATTTATAAGCATTTAAACATTAAAATGATATTTCTTCAGAATGATTTTTTTTCAAAATTCTACTGTACGAGTGTAGTCATACTGGAAAAAAAGGGATGTCTTAAGGAAATTTATAATTAATGTTCTTTATATTATTTAGAATTTAATGAACTATGAATTTGATGTTGAATGCTCTAGAAGGGGATTTCTGATCGTTTAAAACAAATATTATTGAAAAAAATCCAAAATTGTATAGATATTTTCATATATTACACACAAAATTTATTCTTTTGAATGCAATTCTTAGATAATAGTTAGTTATACTCTGAGATATGTTACAAAAAAAAAATGAAAAACTGTAACAATTTTTTTTCTTCTGTAAAGCAATCCTAATATTTTTAAGTAAAAGCTATAATTTGCCTTAAAATGAGCATTTTCTTCAACAGATATTCATATATATTAAAATAATTTTTATTTTATTCATCATCGTATCCTTATATTAATTTTTAAAAAATCATATAAACATTAAATATTTTTAATTCCCTCCGAACCTAGTTGAATACCTTAAACAATATAGTTTGGGGACAATTAGTTTGATGCTTTCAATTTCAATAAGGAGTTCAAATTTTTTTAAATTAACTTACTAAAATGATTAAAATAAAAATACTTAAAACAAAATAATATTGTTAGTGCTTTTATATACTTTATTGTTTCTAGATTTACAAGTATACACTATTTAATTGATCATTTTAGATAATTTCCAGATTTTTAACTTATAAAATTTATCTTAAGAAAATCTTTGCATGACAATATTTTCATAAGAGAAACGTAGAATATATACAAATACCTGAAAAGATTATTTAAAAACTGTAAACCATACAAAGGAGCTGAAGTGCTTAATAAAAGCGTTACACAGCATAATTTGGAGATCATTAGTTTGATGTTTTGAAGTTTGGTATGCAGATTTTAAATTTTGTTAATAGTTAACTGAATAAAATTAAAATTATTATTGCTTTTATATATTTATTGTTCTTAGATTTACAAGTATGTACTCCCTTATTCATCTTTCGTGGTCGCTCTTCAATAAGCTATAAATTGATCCTAAGAAAATTATTAAATCACACTATTTTACTAAAAGAATATGAGCAAAAACCTTTAAAAATTGTTTAAGAATTATAATAATATAATAAACATTATCAAAACAAGTTCATCAGATAATATGTTAAGATTTAAGTATTTTAAATATTCTGAAAGGCACTCTATACATTTAATTATCTTTTAGAAATTTCTTTGAAAAATACATATTTATAATCATTACTTATACCATTATTCAATGTATGTTATTTCATTGGAAAATTTACGAAAGAAATTAAATTTAAAATGGTTGCTGTTTGACCATATAGACTGAAATATATAAATAGCGAAAATGAAACTACCAAGTAGCATTCAAACAGCCAACCACATAAAATTCTTTGCTTAGAATTTACAAACTGAATTGTAGAAAAAAAATCCTTTGAGTTTTGTGACTTCCTTCAAGGAATCCACCAAATTATCATCCACCATATTTAAGCATCTTATAAAATTCAATCTCACCCAAATCCTCCTCCATATAATGTAGGAGGAAATCTCAAACTTCTTCAAAATTTTCGCATAAGGCTTAAATCCTTATCAATTGAGCAAACAATACAGAAACAGAGGAAATTCTTCCTCTTAACATTGCACTCTTTACTCAGCAATGTGGACAAACCTTCTTAACAAGATGGATCAGGCAACAAACGTGCAAGTATTGGAAGAATCTCCATATTTGTCTCCAGTGAGTCCGAGAAGAGTTTACGAGGAAGGCTCGGAAACCAATTAAGCTATTGGACCAGGTGGTGAAGAAATGGACTAGATAATGTAGCTGAAATCTTTTAAAGAAGATATAGTTTTCTTATTCTTTAGCTTTAGCTGGTGGCGGAAAGAATAAATCAATTTTCTGTGGTTTAACAGAATGCTTGAGACAGTATGAAGATAGTTTTTGTTCGAATAGGATTTAAGATTGTCTATATAAAATATTTCGGCATGATTAAGAAATATTAAATGGCCTGTATTTTATTTTTGGAGGCTTCAATTGGTTAAATTTATTTTGAAACTGCTACATGCATGTCAGCTAGTTGAATTCTTTAATATTGATATTGTTCTTAATATCGGAACATAATAGAGATTATTTCCGTATATTTTAGTTTTCTGAAACTTATATTGATGGATAGTATAATACAATTTATTTTCTATAAAGTTAAAAAAAGGAAAAAGGAGAAAGATCTTATGTTCTGAAATGATTTAAGATAGTCGATATAAATTGAAGATAAATAATATAATTGATATAGATATAATGGATATAAATAGAATTGATATAAATTAAGTCGATATAATTAATATTAATTAAGAAAGTTAAATGGCGTGTATTTTATTTTTGGACGTTCCATTTGGTTCAAGTTGTTTCATTTTGAAACTGTGCTACTTATCAGTTGATTCAAGGTTATTCATTTGTATTTATTTTGAAAATGTACTACGTGACAGTAGGCTGAATTCAATTTGATACTCTGCTTAATATTGAAACATAATAGCGATTGTTTCAGTACATTTTAGCTTTCTGAAACTCATTTTGACGGATTCTATAAATAAATTTATTTCCTAAAAACTAAAAGGGAATGAAAAAAATGGGAAATAAATTTTTTGATGCATTGCCATTAGAAAAACACGTAAATTTGATATGAAATGTGAAATTTTCACTTTTTATGCATCATATATTTGGTAATCGATTTTTTTTTCTGTATAATTATAAATAATATCATAGCACATCTTAACAGTAAACTCCTTTACTCATAATAGAGAAAAATGAAATATTTCGGCTGTTTGAAACAATGTATTATGTTTATATTTGATGAAAAAAAATATATGTTTGAGCAAAAGGTGATAAATTCTTAAACCAGACGACTCTGACAACATGCCATCTGGTATTTTAATATATTAATTGTGTTTAGTTTCTAATATCTTATAAGTTTTTCTGTCCTTTTTATTTCACTAATTTAAATATTTCTATTTAATTTAAATTAATTTGTTTCACTTTACGATTACTTGATAAATTATCCTCCAACCCAAATGTAAACCATCACCATCTTGAGACTGGCGATCAAAAGCATAGTATTACCATCTTAGAATAATCTTGAAATTCCTAAGTAAACTTGGGAATGGAAATCCGTAGCAAAACTAAGCGTAATGATAGCAGGAGAATGTAACCAACATAAAAAATATTTTTCTTGCATTTTAGAAACTGTAGACATTATTTTTTGAAAGAATATATTCGGAAATTATAATGAGAAAGTTTTGCTGATTATTCATTAATTATTCATTAATTAAAATTTTTAAAAATTGCTCTGAAGTGTAAACTTTTATACACCAAAATTTTTTTTCCATACTTAGTTGCTATAGATCAAATGCTCTGGCAATCAAAGTTATTACTAGTATAAATATGCACGCTTGCTTATACACGCTTATAACTTAATATTTTATTATTATTAGAAATGAATTTCAAAAATAATGAACTTAAAAAGAAGCGAAAAAAGCTTTGTTTTCAATTGCTATATCTAGAAATTTTAAATGAAGCAATCAAAATTTTTTAATCTAAGGAGGATATTTTCATCTTGATCGAAATTTTTCAGGCAAAATTTCCATTAAAGGCAAGAACATATTGAATTCAAAGCTTACTTTCCCCAGAGATGGATATTCCTATTGAATATTTCAGTTGTTGAAATATTTTTTTTAAATATTAGTTATTTTATTCACCTAAAAAATCAAACTAATTAGAATAAGAATAACAAACTATTAAGAATATTGTAATAAAATATTATCAATACATTTTCTTGTAAATTTTATTTTATCAATTTGTTATTTTAAAGAATAAAAATATTTTAAATCTCTTCCTCTAGCATAAAAAATTGTATGAAGTAAAATATAATCAATACTCAATGTAATTTATAATTTCAAATTAAGAGAACTTTCTTTCTCTCGCCACAGAATATCCCCGAACTTCGAATCTCTAGAATTCCCTGTCGGTTAAAAGGATATACGTGGAAATATTTATTAAAGAAAAAAAATTTAGTTTACATATACAATACACAGAAAAAGTAACTACATAGAATATTATAATGATGAAGGAGGTGTTCGGGGAGGAGTATGAGTAGATGAACACTAATGAAGTATATATATTTGGTAGAAGAGCTTAGTTGAGAAATGAAATGAAAATTTATACAGGGCTTGGTTCTGGAGAAATCAATTCCACGTTCTCTTGTAGGAACCACATAAGATTTCTAATTTTGACCTTGGATATCTTGTTTCTCATAATGTTGGTCCACCAGATATTTTCTAGGTCGTGGGTGGTTTTTTTCTTAGATGAAAAGATGTGATAAGAGGGCAGCTAGTGGTATAATGAAATGGATCGCCTATTTCGCCGCAACCACATTGATTCGATCCTTTAATACTGAATCGCTTGAAATTTGAAGGAAAAGGATCATTGCCAGTTGTAAAGATAATGTCAAGCCTGTTCCAAGATGATGGGTTAAAGGACACTTTGGAGATTATTTGATAGATGTTTCTGCCAGTTGAGCCATTGTCCCATTCTTCTTGCCATCGCTGTAGGCTCAATTTATTTAGAAAACTTTTCAGATGGCTTCTAGGAGCTGGATATTGAATGAGCGTACCTGCAGAAAGGGTCTGTTTGGCTAAGGAATCTGCAACCTCGTTACCGCTGTGGCCCACATGTGCTTTTACAAATCCAAACCTAATAGAAGGCTGACGGAACAGAATGGCTTGAATTTCCTGCACATGGGCTTGAGTGGAAAATGAGCTGACCGCTTTGAAACTGGACTCACTATCGCTCCATATTTTAGCATCATGATCGAATTTCCTAGCCCATTTACTTCCTTAATGACCAACAGCTCTGCCTGAAAGACAGAATTCTTTTCGTTCAGTTTGCCGAGCCACTGATGAGTGATTTGTTTGTTTTGAAAGACGAAGAAGACAAATCCCTCTTTCCCTCGATTTTAGACCCATCTGTGAAAATATCCGTCTTATTTGTAGGTTGGAATTCTTGTTTGAGGAAAATTCTGTCTTCAAAAAGAAAGTCTGAGGGGAAGAGTTTTGTATTAGAGCGTTTCAGCTCGAAGTTCTCATGATGGAATGTTATATTCTGAAAATGGCTAGGTAATTTAAGACGACTTACTCTTACATAGGATGCTTCTGCTTGCGCTTTGATGTGAAGTGGAAGAATTCCTTCGATAACTTGTATTGCTGCTGTAGATGTTGTTCGAAATGCTCCAGAAGTACTCAGGAGAAATTTTCTCTCTATTGAGATTAGGATTCTTTGTTGACAGGATGAGAGAGGATAGGCCCAAGCTGATGCTCCATGTAGGATCATTCGTTCAGCAACGGTGAAGTAGAGATAACACCTGAATTGTTTTTTCAGACCCCATATAGAGCCAGAAATTCTGCTGAGATTTTGATATAAGAGAGTCGCCTTCGTTTTGATTTTGAGGAGGTGGGAGATCCAGTTAAGCTTATTGTCAATGGTAACACTGAGATATTTTAAAGATTGTTGCCTTTTGATTGTTACGTTATTCCATTTAATTGTTGGTCCATTGACTAATTTGCTTATCAAGATATTACACGATTTTTCTACAGAAAAATTTGAAGGTGATGTGTGTCGGTCCAGCGCTTGAAGATTGAAAGTGCATCCTGGGCAGTTGATTTCAATTTTGCTCTCGTTGATTCGTCTACAACAAAAACAATGTCGTCTGCAAATGTCTGGAGATGAGTATTGGGTGACCATTTTTCTGAAAGAATTTCATTTAAGACAAGATTCCAAAAAACTAGTCCAAAACAAGCGCGCAACCTTTCTGCTGTGACCAGGCTGTAGTGCCTTGAAATGTTTGAAGAATGATTTCTCTATTTTCTAGGATATCTTTAAGTGTTTCTGTAGTTTTTGAATTGAATTTAAGTTTATTGAGGCTATTGCGGATGGAAGAGAATTGCAGATTATCTAAAGGTCTTTGGATGTCTAAAGAAATTATCAGGATGTGTTCGTTTTGCTGTTTGAAATTATGAATTTTTTTAGTTAATTGCTGTATTGCGTGGTCTGTGGATTTTCCGTCCCTAAATCCAAATTGGTTTGAATGGAGCCTCATTTACTCTGAGGTGATGATTAAGTCTCTGCAAGAGAATTTTCTAGAGGGTTTTGCCAATGGTGGGAAGAAGAAGTTGGGGCGATAAGAACTGATGTTTGTTTTGTCCTTACCCTTCTTGTGAAACAGTATTATCATTCCTTTTTTGAGTGGAGTAGGGAAGCATTGCAGTTGAAGGCACTTATTGAAGAGGGTGTGGAAAATATCCATGAAATTCTTGTTAATTTCCTTTAATATTATATTATCTATAGAGTCAAACCTGGTGCTTTTTTAGGTCGGACTTTACGAAAGACTTGTCTTATTTCGTTTTTTGAAAATGGTGGTTCCGGAATGAAAGAACTATTTGGGATTACAGGAAGTGCAGTATCTTGGGCTTAAGGGTAAAGAGCCTTGAAAAAAATTAAAATTTAATATTATAATGTTTAGCAGATTCTAATAAGGATTCCTCTACCAAATAAACAAAATTTTCATGACAAACCAAGTTGACGTATTCAAAAAGGTTGAACAGTACAAAGATTTCGAATATAGAATAAAAAAATATTACAAATTTTTTAGGAACCTACATTTATTCCCTCACTTTTCTTTTTCTTTTAACAAAGTAAAAGGTAAGAATTTCTGAAAAGAAAAAAATAAACAAATCTAAGAACATAAAAAGCAATTCTCTATAACGTCTATATTAGAATGTGGTAGCGCAAGTTTGTCCTTTATACTTGTACTAACACCCACAGGAAACAGAAATAATAAAATTTAATATTTTCAATTGCGAGGGTGGTTTGAAAAGTCTCCGGCTTACAAGGAAAATAAAATGCTTGAACCTCTTCTCTGTAAGAATTTTCTTCTAAACCCTCAAAGTAAGCATTCGTTGCTGAGATAACTTTGATATCAGAACAGAATTTCCTTCCAGCCAGAAAGTGTTTTAGGAAGAGGCTGTAGTACGAGGGGACCATATCAGGAGAATAGGGTGCATGAGGAAAAATTTCAAATTTCAGTTCATGAAGTTTTGCCATCAACAATGACAGCCTCGTGGACTGGAGCATTCTCCTATTGAAACAGGACTTTCTTCTTGGCCAAACCTGGTCTTTTTTCTTTGATTTTGGAAAGCAATTTATCCAAAAGATTAGAATAATATTCAGCATTGTTGGTCCTGCTTTTTTCTAAATAATCCAATAATAAAGTTTCTTTAACATCACAAAAAGACTGTTGCCATAACCTTTCCTGCAAATGGTGCACTTTTTGCTTGTTTTTGTGCTGATTTGTCCTTCGCTGGCCATTGTTTTAACTACTGCTTGTTCTCTGGTGTATAGTGACGGATCCATGTCTTATCCACAGTAAGTAAACACAGCACAAAATCAGTTGGGTTTGAATTGTACATCTTCAATATCGTCATGCACTTCAGGTTTTTATCCAAGGTCAGAAAATGCGGCAAATGATAACTTTTTCGCATCCAAAATATCGATTAAAATATGATATTTTCATTTTTTAGATATACCAACAGACTCAGAAAATTCTGTCAATTTCAATCGGCGATCATTCATAATATTTTTTGTACTTTTCTAATGATTTCATCTGCAGTGGCTGATTTTGGTCTTCTAGAATGCTCCGCCTCCAGAGTGCTTATACGACCACGTTTAAATTCTGCAACCCATGCTTTAACAATTGTAAATGAAGGAGTACATGCCCTCAGTAAAATATCTAGCCATATTTAAATATCTATTTCAGATAAGCCTTTTATAAAAATATATTTTAACCACTCCTCGCACTTCAGTTTTCTCCTTACTCGGCTAAAAACAAAAGAAGACAATTCCAAAACAGCACATAAAAACATCTTTTAAAATATGCAAAAAGTATTAAAAAAAGATTGCACTTTGAAGTGTTTTAGTCAAAGTAATTGGGAGGAGGAGGACCACCTCTAGGTCAGGCCAGAATCTTTTTATCCCACCATCCTATATCTAAATCTTCATTGGAGTAAAATTTGTAGTAATTTTTTATGAGAACAAATATTATCAATTTATAAAAACGTTTTAATATTCATTAATAATGATAATTCACATCAAACATTATAAGGTCTGAATGCATGACTCACATGATTTGAAAATGATAACAAATTTATAAACATGATTATAATCTAAATGTCTTATTGGAAAGCTACTTCTAACTTACTTTTTTACTTTAAATAAGTTATCTTTCGTCTTTTTTATTGACATATTAACTCCATTTTATACAGCTTTTTTGTCTGGGCTACTGTACTATGTAATGTTTTAATTTTAGTTTTTGAAAAGGAGAATAATCAATACTAATAGTCGATGTCATAATAAAACACAATTATTCTCATAATGAATATAAAACACAGAAGAAAAATCATTAAATCTATAAACATCTTGTGATAGTTAAGCAATTAAACTAGCTTTCTTTTAACATAAGTAATTTGTTTAATGCCTGTAAATAGAATTTTTCGCAAATATTGATTAAATTTTTCTTTTCTCCCAATTTTTCTCTTCCGTATTAGTATTCAAATGTAACGATTATTTATCGATTTCTCTTTTTCCGAAAAATAATTATATTAATATGAAAAAAGAAAAGACTTAAATAAGAGCAAATTATATTAGGGATTTTCGAGATTAATCAGGTAGAAGATAGTTCGAGAATGGAGCAGCTATAGAACTTATCCTTTTGTGAATACCTAGAAAATTAAAAGAAAATTGTGATATTGAAAATTATGATTTGGGTATTTAAATCAACTGATCTTTTAATGTAATTTTTCGCAGTTTAAAATACTAAAAAAAATTTATTCACAGAAGTATTCAAACATTAGGAAATTAAAAAAGATCACAAAGAGGGGTCGAATACTTTAGAGAATTATATCTGGAAATGAAATTGATTTCCAAAATTCCAAGATGTGTATAATCAGCATATATTTCTACAGTTTTTTTTTTAAATATCTATTTATATTTAGCAAACAAAAAAGCCACAACCCAAACAGGCAATGGTACCTTCCAATTTTAAAGTATTATATCAAATGAATATCTGCTTCCCCCGATTTCCTGACAGAAGTTCAAAGCTTTGCTGCTGACATATATATGTACAGTCAGACATGTAATGATGTTTAAAGTTAAATGGGTAAAGGTATTATCGAGTTCTATTGACAGAGTATTGTCCTAATATTTTATATAATTGTGGATTTGTATAAATAGTTTTTAATTCCGAATTTCAAAGAATTTCGTTTATTGTGGTTACATTCATTATCATTGTATTAAATTTTAGAGATAAAACTATAAGTTAGTACAAAATTCACGGATCTGGAAACGCCGCCTTTTAATAAAAGTTAAAATTAAATGAATTATGAAAGTACAGCGCCAACGTGTAGAGGAAAGTTGCAGAAACTATTGCATAAAAATGCTGCACAAAATTCTTTTATAATTTAGATTCGAGAAGGTAAGTATATTTCGAGAATTTAAACACAAAACTTAATTGCGTGATAATTCATTTTTTAACTAGTTAATATTTTATGTATTTGTCAAAAATACATAAAACATTTGATTGGTAAATTATCAATTTAAATTAGTTATAAAAATCTGATTTCTTAACAAGAATAATATTATTGGTTAAGAATTTGCATATTTCATTGAAAATTAAAATAATATTTATTGTCAAAATTGTTAATTTCACTAATGGCTGTTATAAGCAATATTCAATATTTTAAGAATGATTATGAAAGTAAATGTTTCCTACAATTATATCATAAACTTTTTTGAGTATTTGCAAATAATTAAATTTCTTAGTTGATTTTTTAGAAACATTTATAAGAAATTTTTACAATTGAAATTGTTTACAGCATCATGTTGGCCTTTCAAGTTATGTAATTTTTTCACACGATTTTAAGTTATGTTGCACCCTTAATAATATTTTTCAAACCTTTATCAAAATTCGCAGGTTTCCAAATCTAATAAAGATGCCACATTAATTTAAGTGTGGCATTTTGTGTCTTCTATTTTAATTCGGATTTCCTTTCAAATCACATTGGATAGTTTAACTTTTTTAATGAATTAACTTCGCCTTCAATAGGATTCAGTTCAATTAAATGAATTCCTAGGGACGTTAAATTTTCTTTTCCGCAAATAATTGCTATTAATTAAGTTTCCACTGACTCCAGCAATTAAAGTTTCCGAGACTAATCTCTTATCTCTTGCCGCCAAGTTTGTTTTCCAGTTTTATTGTTCCGAAGCAAAAGCCTCATTAGAATGCAAGGTTAAGTCAAAGATCATGTAAGTTCAAGAATTTATTGCAAATCAATTTTCTTTGTCTGCAGTGGGAATCTAATTAACTTAATTTGCTAGATCAGATGAATGACCTTGCTGTTAACATTCCTCGCGAGCGTTAAGATTCCACGTTTAATAAATAAATAGTTATCAAGTAATGAGTCTGAAGGTGAAGGAATTATAAGTCTGTTTGTGAAGGTATGAATCGTTGATGATGAAGCTACATATAAGGCATCGTTTTTCATTTAAGTCCATCTGAAAATTATTATTATTCGTTTTGCTATATTCTACACTTTTTTCAAATATGTATTTGAAAGTCTATTTTCCGACATATTAAAACAAAAATTCAACATGCAACCATAATTGTAATCACAAGATTAGAAATCCCAATCCTCCAATTTAAGTCAGTGAATTTCTGTGATAATTCATTTATATGCATTCTGGTGCACGTTAAATTCGTTGAGGCCAGACGTCCTCCTGCATATGTGGTGTGGAAATTTCGAAAGGGGATACCAGGTCAGGTGTCTTTCTCATCATCTGACTGCGAATCAAACTTATGAGGCCCATCCCAAAATAGCCCTTGTGTTGCTTTGAAAACGGGACGTTAACATATAACCAAGTTGAAATAACTGAACATTCATATGCATGCTAAAATGAGACTGGACGATGGTCAGCCCTTTGATATATGTAATTTAAAATTCGATATGAATTCATGCTTAAGATGGTAAAATCGCCAACTAAATTTCATTTTAATAAATTGTTACAATTTTTAATTTTCGCGCTCACATATATGGAGAAAAAATATCAATATATGGTTTGCCCATTGGCGAGTTTATATCCAAATTTGATACAAACCTACAGTTTAGGTGCTAAATCTATATACTGAATTTTTCTAAATTCACTTTTTTCGATTAATATTTTTAATTTGTAATTACCGTATTATTTTGCATAAAAACAGTCGTAATTCCTCTCAAAGTAACTCGTTCAAACTTTTATGGAAATCTGCACATTTTGTGTGAAGACCTCAAGTCGAATTTCATCTCTCTAGTTCAAAGAATTTTTGATTTAAAGTGTTTATGTGCAATCAGGATAACACAATAAATGCGGAACTCTAAATAATTATTTTTCGATTTCTCGGATTTCAGTAGCATCAGAATTTGAAATCGAATTTTCTTTACTTTACAATATTTTCTCTCTATATACTTCATAGCGAAAAAGTAAAAATTGCCGTTCTCTTCGAAATATCTTGAAACAAAACAGAAGAATAACAATCCAGTATTCCTAAATATTTATAGGCTCTAAAATATTGTTCGACCATATATTTTTTACAATACTGTAATCTGCAATATGTAAACAAGGTAATCTAACGCTTTTTATTAAAAAAAAATTGGGAACATTTTCAAGATTTTGAAATCATTTTTTGGCTTAGTGCCACAATTGCTGTCTATGAAATATGGAAATTGGAAGAACAATTATATTTGCAAAGCAGAATCATCTGACTCTTGTATTATGCATTATTTCTGGTATTTGCTTTTTACATTCATTTCTGGTGATAAAAAAAATATAACAAAAGCTTACATTTGCTTTAAAGAAAAAACAGATTCAACAGAAATTGTTGATCTTTTTACCTTACTAAAAACCGTAAAACCTCTAAATACATTACTTGAATTAGATCTAATAATGCAATTTGATCCAATCTAATTACATTATCTAACATTATTTGAAGCCGCTTGTGGCCTGATGGTAAGGGCTCGACTTCGGAACCGGAGGGTTTGAAATTCGAGGCCTGATTCCACAGAAGAATCGCCATGCAAGCGTTCCTGGTGTACGTTAAATCCGTCGGGACCAAACATCCCCTCCACTGATGTGGTGCGGAAGTTTAGAGGGGAGGTGCCAGCTCAGGAGTCGTCTTCATCATCTGAGCACGGTTCAAAATTACGTAGTCCGTCCCAAATTGCTTTAAAATGGGACATTAATATAATTAAACTAAACCATACTAAGATTATTTGAAAAAATCATAATTTTTTTTAGCTTTTGATTGTAAAATTTCCTAAAGTGAAAAAAGTGCATTATATATATATATATATATATATATATATATATATAATATATGTGTGTGTGTGTGTGTGTGTGTGTAATATAATTTGCTATATCAACAAACCAGTTCCATCAAAGAATTTTAAGAAGGAAAGTGGGAAAGAAAGGTTAAACATCATTACTTCTTGTATTTTAGAACTAATAAAAAAACACAATAATACATGTGCCAGCTATCATTTCCAATAAGAAATCATGCTCTCGTATGAATAAATATAGCCACAAATTGGAAATAAATAGCTATCACATTAATCAGAAACTTCAGGCAGCAATTTAATGTTCGTTGAATTTTATGGTATAATTTTTTAGAAATATATTATTATGAAAGTAGAACAGGTTAAAAATACATACATGATATATGAAAAGCAGAGATATACATTAGTTTTGAACAGTCCAAATTTGATTTTGGGACATTCTTTATAATTAATTTGCTAAATTTCATTTCATATTGCATCAATTTAATAAGCGTACATCTCATTCAATCAGTGTAAAATGCATTCTAATTGACAAGTTTAATAGCAAGCAGATAATTATTTTTACTTTCCTTCGGCTATTATTTCATTTTGTTATATGATTTAAAAAATAATGTGAACATTTGTGTACAATGTCAGTTTAGAGGTTTCCATCTAATTATGCTTTTAATATTTTTTTGGTCTTATTTTTCATTATTTACCTACAATTCTTGCAACACCAACATTACACAAATAATTATTGATTATAATTAAATTTCTGATAAATATTTAATTAAATTTATTTAATTATGCAATTCATTATCGCGTGTTATTTTTATGCTAAATTAGTAAAATGATATAAGCCACCTTCCATTGGATATGTCTTACTTCCAGATTGGAAAATTTCTGCTACCTCCCTACTCTCAGTGGTATCTAGAGTGATTTATTTATTGTTTCCTTGAAGACGAATAATAATAATTAAAGATATTTATCAAACACTGACTGCAATATTTTATTTTCTGCATCCAAGCCGCTTATTAACCAGTCACCTTTTTACATGAAATCAAGAAAAAATGAAGTTTTCTTAAACTACAAAAGGCGAAGCATTGCAACAAGTATTTATTGATCAGTGTGCATTAGAGAAGAGTGGAAGAGGGCTATTAGGTCAGATGAGTTCATCTAATCAGAATTCAAGATATGAGATCCATCTCAAAATATTCTTCTGATAACCTCACAAAAGGGATGCTAATACAAATGAATTAAAAATGTAATTCGAATTTCCTTTTAATGCTCCAGAAAAATGCCTCAAATCAAGAAATGTTGTTATTATATGACGTTTTAATCTACTTAAATAGAAAGTTTGTTAATTTTTCTGCGTTTTGGTCTTTCTTTCTTATAAAAGCAGCAGATATATTTGGAGAATTGAATTTCATAAAATAAGGATTCCATTAAAGTATTTCTCCTGATATTAAAGATGTTATGGATAAAAGTATTTTTATTTAAAAAGTAAAGAAGAAAAAGCTTTTAATTCATTAAAAAAATTGTGCATATTCTTCAGCACAAGTTAAGATTCATCTCAGAAAACTACGTCTTCAGTTGGACTAAGTTTAACAAAATGCAAATGTATTAAAATTGTATTCCTGTGCATTATACTTAATTAAATAATGCCCGCAAAAAGTAGTTGTAATCTTATATACAAATATTTTAATGCTCTAAATCACTTTGCTAATTAATAGCATACTAAGGATCTAATCTGATTCAAGATTGGTTAATGCTATAAAACAATCCATTACTTGAGAAATTGTTCATTGAAGAAATTCTCAAGGGGATTAGCATTAATGGATTTACTTCTAATCTTAATACGATTAAAATTTTCAGAGCAAAATGAATTATAATTTGAAAGAAGTACTTTGCATGGTATCGAAGTCAAAAATTTATCTGTGCTAACATATTTATTAAATTCTTTCTAAATTTACTTGACATGATAAGTAAATGTAAAATATATTTGTTTACAACTGAAATTTATGAGGAATTTATGGGTTGTTTATCATTTTGGATTTGTTTATCATTTTGGATTATTTACACATTATTTGGTCAATATTGATTTTATTAAATTAATATTCCTTTAAATAAAAGTTAAACATCTGCCATTGTTGTTGTTCTTATGTTGTTTTAGATCACTTGTTATACCATCAAAAATTATTGGAAAACATAAATTGTTAATGTTGAGTACTTATATTCCTCAAAAAATGGTTAAATGCCTGCCATTGTTGTTGTTTCCCCTATGTTGTTTTATATCTCTTGTTATACCGCCATTATTTGGAAACATAAGCTGTCATTGTTAAACACTAATATTTATCAAAAAATGTTTAGATTTCTGACAATATTCTTGTTCTTATATTGTTTTAGATCTCTCGTTATACCACCAAAAATTATTTGAAAACATAAATTGTCATTGATAAACACTAATATTCATCAAGAAATGGTTAAACCTCAACCATTGTTGTTGTTCTTAGGTTGTTTCAGATCACTTGTTATAACATCAAAAAATAATTTTATTTAATAAACTGCCAATGTTGAATACTACTATTAAAAAAAATGTTTAAATGCCTGCCATTGTTGTTGTTGCCCTTATGTTGGTTTAATCCTCTTGCTATACCACCAAATAAAAATAATTTGATAACATAAAATACCATTGTTGAAAAATGGTTAAACCTTTGTCATTATTTGAATTCTTATATTGTTTTAGATCTCGTTATATTGCCAGAAAAATTATTTGAAAACATAAATTGTCATTGCTGAACATGAATATTCCTCAAGGAACGGTTGAACGACTGCCATTGTTGTTCTTACGTTGTTTTAGATCTTTTGTTATACCTCTAGAAAAACAATTTATAAACATAAACTGTCATTGTTGAACACTGTCATGTTTTGACTTCGCCATGCCATATATTTTTTATGTTCCTTTATCCATAAGATAAAAAAGCAAAGGAGGAAGACAAATAGGCTCATAGACTTTGCCATAAAATTCAAAACATTTTTCGAAAAAAAAATATTTTAATACGAAAGATTTCTCAGTAGGAAGTATTTATTTCATTTCAGATTTATTCCCGGCTTGTATCCCATCATAGCTACAAAATCTGATGACGTCACAGGGGAGGTAAGTCAACCATCTAACTATCCGACCCGCCACGAAGGCACACGGATTTAAACCATAAAACTGAATGACCTGAGCGCCGCAACAGCAACATTGGCGGGAACTGTGTTTGAGTCCTAAGGGCCATCAATCCTCCCCGAAGGAAGTACGTCCCGTCATCAATGGGAGGAGTCAGATCTCCCACCTATTAGTGTACCCTCCGGGGTGGCGAGATCCAACCACCATGCCGGAATCATCTCATCCTCATTTCGAGGTGCCCCCGGGAGGATCACAGGGGAGGTAAAAACAGTTTACATCAATGAAATAAAACATTTCCTATCTCAACACTTGAGCAGTCACCTTATGCACGCGAGATTAAAGATTAAAAGTTGCAATGCTTTCTTTTTCTTTTCAATGCTACTGCCATATAATGCTGTCAATGGAGTTAAAATTCTGAAAGGTCTTTCGTTGGATGGAAACGATTCAGAGTAAGTTATTCTTTGTTGTTTTGGAATTTTTAACCAAATGTTCCACCCGACCAATAAATATGGATGTCTTTCTGTAGTTCGAAAATTAATGTTTTCGAGTATTGGCAGAAAAATAAAGGGTTTATTAAAAGCTATACATGCATTAAAATTTTGAGTGATTTGGGCATTTACTTGCTACTTAATACTAAATTCCTTTGAAATGATTTATTAAAATATTTTTTCTTATCTTATATTTCTATGTTAATTCAGTTTTTTCACTTCTTTAAGAAATAAACAATTTTATATATTTTCAATCATTTAATAACTATCTAAGAAAATTTTACTTTCGAAATTATAACAACGATTTTCTCTATTTAAAAGAAGTCATTCAACTAAATTTTATTTATTTAAAAGCAAATTTATTTGAATAAAAAAGACGGCGAAACGAATACTGATTAAAAATTTCATCTAGTTTCCTTTTTTTTATTTGAACTAATCGTTTTTATCTATACGTGATTATTTAATTTATTTGTTTTTATTCTCCTTTTAGTGTATTAAAAATTGTGAAAGTAATGTGAAATGTATTTTTTATGATCAGTTTTTTTTACTTAATGAAATGGCTCTTTTATATTGAATTTTTAAAATTTTATTTGATTAAAGACATATTTTAGGAATTTAGAATTAATATTTTGGCATGAAATCCCTAATTTTCTGTATTGGCAAGATCTGGTTAAATAATGAGTCTTAAACTTGAAAGTTCCATTTGGAAAATTTTTAAAAATTTGATACTAAAGGTTATTGACTAGAATAACTTATATTTTGAAGTTTTATTCTTACATTTTCTTGTTGGAATTATAGATTCAGTGTCGAATAACCACAATTTCTATTACTAGCTTCAATTCAGTTTATCGAATTTTCTTTTAAATAATGTTATTATTTTAATGTTGACATGTTAATGCGAATGCAATCATATCTTTCCTTTTCTTACAGGTTTGAAAAAAATGTCTGAACATCCGTAGTAAATGCATGTAGAAAAATTCATGTAGGAATTATGTTCTGATGAATCAATGTCTTACTTATGACGCATTTTGTGTACCTTATTTTTGAGATAACCTAAACCCAAAAGTATGTAAGATATTATTTATAAAGAGAAAAAAATATTCAAAAAATTAAAATACAATAAAGTAAATTGCAGACTTCTATCGACCTTTCGTAAAGCGCTAGAGGGAACTGAAGGCAAAGAAAAAAATTATTATTTGTATACAAAAAATATTCAAAATTATTAAATAGAGCAATTTAAAGGAATATTTAAAACATTTTAAAGATTTTCCTAGAAGATATGCCAAAAGGAATTTAAATTTAATGAAAAGTAAATTACTATCGTTTAAGAAGCAAGTTTTAAAATTATCATACAATAATGATCTTTATGATTTCTGTGACAGAATGATGATCTTAATCCGATTCAGATAAATTTATCATTCATTTAAAATATACAATATGCTTATAAAAATACTTAATTTAGCTTAACTATCGCTTTGACGGATGTTTTCGACATACCTCATAGTTTTGAGTACTGGTTAAATTATCAAAATGAATCCAACGCTGGCACCACTCTTTTCAATTTTTTTTGCTGTACCATGAGGTGGACATTTGATATATAAATAAGATGAGATCAGACCTGTCTGCAATCATTTAGGGAATACGGTTATTACGAATTAGAAATTCTTCCTCCTCAAAAGCAAATCTTTATCACTAGCCTATCACGGATATTTATAACTGCTTATCGTAATATCATATATCATAAAATTTGGTACAATATTTCTGACAAGGGGAGGGCACGTTAAAAATCCATTTTGGGATAGGATTTAGTTTAATAATACATTTAGAAGGTTCACTCACAAAAAATATTAAAGCTCAATGGCCAGTCAATTTCGAGAAAATGGCCCTCAAACTTTCTGTATAGCTTATATATTAATAATGTGTCCTTGCTGTCGAGGCGCGCATAGCACGGGGGTTAAGAGGCTGGTGTAGCATTCTGGAGACCGGAGTTCGATTCTGGGTTAGCATTTTTGCTTTTGCTTTTATAATTCGTTTTTTTTCTGTAATTAATTTAACAATTTGTAAAATATTTTAATTAATACGTTTTTCATTTTTTATGCAAAAATAAATATTTATTCTCCTAATTCTTGGATTATAATTTAATTTTTAGAAGAAAAATGATTATGAATTTGAATACAAATTTTTAAATATTTGGAATTACTTAAATTAAATTAGCAATTTAAAAATGCTTTCAATTAATATGAAACTTATTTTTATATTGAAAAAAATAAATGTATTTTCTCTTTATACATAAGTTATAACTTTTTTTTTAAAGAAAATTAATTAGGTTCATGTATACTGCTCTTGAATTCTAACTATAACTTAATTTTTAAGCGTGAAATAATTATAAATATAATTTTAACTACAAAAATATTTTTAAATGATTATTCTTATCTTAAAATCATTAAAAGTGCAAAATTTTTGGATTTTAATATACATTATTTGTTTGTATTTAATATAAATTTGCATAAAAAAATTAAAAACACATTAATTAAAACTGTTTGTAAATTGTTAAATTAATTAGAAACAATTTTTAAAAAAGCAAAAAATGGTAGGCCAGGATCGAGCTCGGATCTCCTATTTGCCACTCCAGTGTCTTATCCACTATACTATTTGGGATTCAGCAACAGCGAATCATTATTAATATATAAACTATGCAGAAAGTTTTAAAACGATTCCTTTTATTTTCTTAGTGTTTGATGCATTTAAAATTAAACATTGTTAATTAATCGATCTGTTCATGATGAATCTGAGAAAATTTTGTTGACAAATTCTTGAGATATTACATAAATTAAGAAAGATATTCTTTAGTGCCCATAAAGTTTAAACGCTCAATGACTCTGTTATCAGAAATCATATTATAAAAAAATGTTTTATTTCAGTAAAAAATATTATTATATTAATTACAGATTAATTCTTTCCACTTTAATTTAAAGCATAAATTCTACGGGAGCTAACAAAAAATTAGATACATATTACGTTATGACTGAAGGCCTTTATAATATTATGAGTGAATTATATGACTATCAAAATTTGAAGTTTTAAAATATTTTGATGAAGAATCTATTAAAGTAGGAATTGCGTAAAATATTTAATTATTACAATTTAAACGAGCATTAAGATTGGCGAATCAGCTGGTCGCGAAAGGCGGCTAGTTATTAGCTATGCAGAAAGTTGGAGGGTCATTTTCTCGAAATTGACTGGCCATTGAGCTTTAATATTTTCGAGAGTGAACCTTCTAAATGTATACTACCATCATCTAAATCCCATTCCGAACTGAATGTTCTACTTCATGCTCTTCCCTTGTAAGTCACAATGTACAAAAGAATAGATTTAGGAAATAACACTAGAGAATCATTTAGATAATTGAACTGGATGTTTATCCTTCAGAGGCAAAATAATTTAGGACAGAAAAATTCATAATTCCTAATAGGTATTGACAGAAAATATTACACAAAGTAATTATATTATGATATATAATTATAATATATTCAAATATTATTATATTGACATAATTATATTATATATATGTATTGATGATTTCATTTTTATTGGATTACAAACTTATTGTAATAGCTAGAAACTTCACGAAACTTCATAATTTCTTGTAGTATTGCCAAGAAAAGAATATTTTCTTTATTATTTATGAGTTCTTTTCCTTCAGAATATATTACATGAAGAAATTACATTCAGAAGATTCAATTTCATTTTTTTTTAATTATTTATCATGTCGTAGATAAAAAAACGTCTTTAAACCAATGTTCTATTATAGTATATATTTGTAATAAACAATGATATTATACTTTAAGAACATTTTTCCATTTTTTTTTCTATAAGGAGGCGATTTAACGGTTTAAATGAAACAAAAAGTGTGTAAATCTCAAATTTAAATTTGAGATTTTGGTGTGAAAAATCATTAAAAAAACGTATTTATGAATAACATGGTAACATGGTATCGAAAACATGTGATGGAGTTCGATTCTCTTGATAAACAGAAGAAAAAGTATTTGATTAAATACATTTTTTTTCGCTCAATAGTTTAAATTAAGGGATCATCTATATTGATGACAATCGAAAAAGACAAACCAATTTCGCCCCCAGTATCCCAAAAGACATTTTGAATATATTTAAATTTTATGATTCAATTGTAACTCAAATTAAAATGAAACATGAATATGAACACAAGAACATTTAAATGCAAACTTAACAACTTTATCGTTATAAAATACAAACATTCAATTTTTGAAACGAGAAAAAACTCTCAGGAGGATTTACTCTTAACCTTTTGCAGGGCCACAGGTAAGTAAGTGTGTCACCAAATTCATCAATCTTTGTATGAAGTTATGTAGGTTGGTATAAGTTCTGACACACTTTTTAATAAGACAAACTTAAATGTTTCAATTCCTTATCTTATACAAAATAATGTGTCTTTATTTGTTGCTTTGATTTTAGTTAACCAAATTTAAATAATAAAATTAAATTTATCTAATAATTTAAATGAATCATTTTTCTTAAGTCAGTATCAATCCTAAAAGTATTTTAATATATAATGACTAGACAAAAATGGACCTTTGAAGGGCTAAACAATCAATGAAATGTATCCACGTTAAAAAGCAGCTAATATAACAGTTAAATATAAATTATAAATATGTGGTTACAAAAATATTAGAATAGCAATACATTTTTTGTCATAACAACAGCCAATGCACAGTATATAAATAAAAATTTTATAAATAAAAAATCTGAACTTCCTTCTTAATTCAACAATTCTACTTGTTTGGTGTTTGACTTTTGATGATTTGAAAATAATTTTTCCTTAAACGATTTACATTAAGTCCAAATATATTTCTTAATATTGCATCGATAATAACATGCAAATATTAAATCAATAATTTCATGAAAGTGGTATTTATAGAAACAAACATTTCTTAAAATGTCACTTCTTTAATAGTTGGCATTGCGTTATTGTAAAATGCAGCATGTCTTGTAAATGCTCTTCACTGTATTTTCGGCACTAATTTGAATAAAATAATCAGAATTCACTACGATTAAAATGATAAAATACTTCAAAAAATTTTATTAAAATTCTGTCGAAGAGACTCAAAATACTTTTGCAAATATTTAAATTATCTTTATAAAATAGAATTTCAATCACTGAATCAATTTTTTCAGTTGTTTTTCAAATTTAATTTTAAAAATAATGAGCAATTTGAGGATACCAGCTGTAGTTACCTTAGAATAAAAACTAATTCATTTTTTGACAACTATCTTTGAATAATTTGAAGTATAATTAAGAAAACAGACATCGGCAGAACGAAAAATCGATTATACTCGAGTGATAATTAGGCTTAGCGAAGGTATTCTGCCTAACTCTCATCATTATTGGATTAATTTACGCATCATTCGAATTGACGTCGAAGGTTATCAGAGATTATTAGTAAATATTGACTTTTCTTCCCTGAATTCTTCAAAGAAGGCAATGGCAACATTAGTTAAACACCGTTTCATTACATTACGGATACAAATTGCTATTTAAAGTTAATGCAGCTAAAGACTAAACTGAAGTAGAGTAAGGTTAGAAAGTAAATAATGAATTCATAATTTACTTTGGAAATGATTTTTGAAAGAATGATCGGAAATGTTGTTCTTATAATGGACTATATGTAAGGCAGAGTGTAGTGAAACGTAAATTGAGCTTTGACGAAAAGAATCAATTAATATGCATACTTGGATTTTAGTTACGTTTCTGCTACTTCGTATTTCTGAAACTGAGGTAAATGTGTTCAAATATGACTTTCGAAGCCTTAGTATGCTTCAGGATCATTAATATGGGAAATATGCTATGTTAATTTTTAGTGTAATTATGGGACATATCCAGAAGTTTTTAACAAATACTTTAAACTGGTTCACATATATGATAGTAATCTTCTTTTTGTTCTATTTCTCATCAAAGTCCCGACGTGAGATAAAAGTCAGATATCTGTATTCCTTTTTAAACTATCATGGTCACTTTTCTCCTAAATAAATTGGAATCATTAACTCTCTTGTTGTTTTTGGCTATGTTCATTTGCTTTGGTTAAGTTAGATTAATGATCCATACTGCTTCGTTATACTAGTTTTCGGAAGAAAAATATTTTACATTTATTCAATCTTGGATATATCGGAAAAGAACATAATTCTGAATAATTCTTTTAATACTTTCAAATAAATATCAAAATAAATTCACTTCAATCAATTTAATTTACAAATAATGCTCTATTTTTATTTTTTAGTTTCAAATCTAATACTTTATTTAACGCATCAGAAAAAATAAATTAATAGTCACTCGATGCGTTAAACATGAATTCTTTGAACACATAGTAATAATAGAATCCGAACTTTCAACTCAAATTAATTAAATTTTCAATTTCAATTGATTGAATTTTTTATGTTGATACAACCATTAAATATATAGTATCGAAAACTCCGTAATAAAAAGTAGACAAATTAATTTTAGACTTTCCTTGTGAAATGTTGGTAAATTCTTAGAACAGCAGAGGTGAATTTAACAAATGGACAGAGGATAGTATGCACGACATATGCACAGTGACAATGGTTAGATTTTGACACCTACAGGTGCTTTAAAACAGCAATTTGCAAATCAGTTCTCAGGCAATGGAAAGAAAGTTTTTAGGCATTTCTTCAAGTATCCCTTGAGAAATATAATTATGCAAATTTTAAAATGGAGTAAAAATTATTTTTTTCACTGTAATAATATTAACGGGTACTGTTGAAAAATTCCCAATTTTTAATTAAAATTTTAGCAAAAATTTCAAAAACGAAATCACTCTAAAGTTTCACTTTCTAATTTAGATTAGAAAGTGATTATTGAAAGAAAGTGAAAGATTTTTTAATTTTATTTTTGTCAAGTTTGGTAAGCTTAATGCCAAATTTTTCTGCCACAGAATAGATTCACTAACACATTTCCTGTTTTATTATTATACGAGCTTATTTTTCTGTCTATACAGTTATTATTTCATACTGGCAAATAAACTATTTCAAGATACGAGGAAACAAAATCAAATTGGACGACATTTTTTGACAATTTTAATTGAGAAACTTGGCAAAAGAGTGCATTTCTATTCCTGAAATCACATGATTTTAGGTGTATATATAGTTTAAAAAGATCAATCCAATTCTAATCAAATTTGACTTTTTCCATTTCTTAAAGCAGAATATATGTGAATTTGGTAATTTAAAGTAGAAAGAAATATAGTTTTAAAACTCTGTTTCATGCATATTTTCAATATGAGAGCATTTCATGCAAATCCTTTAAAATCCTTAAAGATACTCTAAGTTTCAACTTGTATTACATTATTGTGCTGTCATTGTGAAATTTATTATTATGTATCAGTTCTAGAAATAAGTAAAATCTATTAAACATCTGAGTATGTTTTTATTTTTATAAATCATTTTAAAATATTACCTATTTAGTATTTAATGAGAAATTATCATTTTAATTTTTTTCTGATATGAATCACATTACCTTTTTCAAAATTTAAAATGCCGTATTATATCATGTAAATTTTTAGGCCAGAAAAAGTAGGATGTGTAAGCAATATTAACCATATATTATTCTCTTAAATATCATTTTTCAATATTTGGGGCATCATATTTTTTCATAAATGTACTTTTCATAGCAATTTTGAGAAGGTATCTTTTAAGTTCCAGCAGTTTAAAAGGTAGTTAAAATAGTTATTTGATCTCATATTTCTCTACTAAACTGTTAAGACTTGGCTCAACTGTGAAGACCAGAAGACGCATTAAAATTTTTATTGAACCATTTATTCCAATTTTATCCCATCTGATGGATTTATTGCAGAAATTTATGCATACATTTATGTTTATTTCTACTTATTTGGTCCATTTAAAGAGATAGGAGATTTTTTAAGGTTGGATTTTGCAAAGCCATTTCGAATCGAATCTGTTAAGTATTGATCCATCATTAGTGTCCCTCCTAAATAAAAACAAAAACCTGTTTTATTTCTTTCAATATATTTATATTTCACAAAATCCTCATTACTTTGTTTTCTTAAACCTCATACCTCAGTAATACTTTAGAAAAATCACAATCATTTTGCTGGAAATTTTAAAATCGATTTTTCGTTTTTATTGAGAAATTCCATTTCAAACAGATATTAAGCCTAAAAATACTAAATCCTTACTTAAGCAATATTACTTCTTTCTTTATTTAAATCTTTAAATGTTTTTCCCTTTATAAAAATACTATTTAAATTTTTTTGCAGCTAGTGAAATACTTATTGGCAAAATACTTATATCAAATTGAAATATATGAAACACTTTTCAAAATTTTTAAGTAATTTAAATGCTTATTATACTTCTTTAAAGTTCAAATCTATATCTAATTTTTCATCAAAGATGCAAAAGTTAGCAGCATGTAAAAAGTATTTAAATTACAAATACAAAATAGCAAAGTCAAATGAATACGACGACGCATTTTTAATTGTAATCTCCACTAATAATATAGACGAGTGCTTGCGTATTTGTTTACATGTGTTGGTGCTCTACAGACCAAACCATTTGACTTATATTTTCAAAATCTGGCACACATATAATTTGGAAGTTGAGAATATGCTTTACGAAGATGTTTCTTAGAAATTTTTATTAGAATTTTAATTAATTAAAAATAAAGCTGAATTTGGAGTTTTTTCGTGATAGTTTCCAAAAATATTATGCGAAAAAGAATTTTACATCACCTCACTATTTTGAAAAATTGTCTTTTTAATTAATATCAATTTAATAGGTGAACGAATTTTTCCAGGATTTTAGGAATTAAAAGAAAAAAATATTTCGTAGTTTATTCACAATATTTACATAGTTACCGGAAAATTCAACCCGTTTACATTGTTTAATTGCTTTGTTTTTCTCCATTATTGAAAGTTAAAGAAGGATTTTGTTTAAATATGTGTACTTTAGATGTCGAATAAAATAAAGTGAGGTTAGAATATTGCAAAATTTTGAAAATGGAAGAAATGCATGTTCATATCTTCATGGCATATGATATCAAGTGTTGGTCTGCATTGAAAAGATCTATGCACAGGTTGAACAGAACGTATAATTAAAATAACACTAATTTAATATTTGAAAATTTGAGAGAATAATGGATACGAAATTATATCTAATGATTTAACAAAAATGAATTATAACCTATGTTCCAAGCAAAACAATCAGTTTCATAGTATAGAATGGATCAAATATTGAAAGTTTCTTAGATAATTACATGGCAAATATTAAATTTTTATTCAACAGAATCATCAATGGATATCCAAATAAATTCAATAAATATTTTCCGTTTTTTCATTTAGAAATTAGTTATGTTAAATTTACAGAATTTCAAAAATAATTCAAATACACCCTTCTAGCATTTTAATTTGTTTTTACTTCCCCTCGTGTTCCTTGAATGGAATCAGTTTTATTTTTCTTCCATATTTCAAGCTCACTTTAAATAAAATGAATCAGCAACTATTAAATTAAGACAATTCAATCTTTCTGTAATCTGACGTCATATTATGGAATAAACGGTGGAAAAAGCTTGATTACAGAAATAATGGCATCAATTTTCCCAAGTTACCAATCCAATTTATTTATGTAAATATCATGAATTTCATTTCTCTTTCAGAATTTTCCGGCGAATTCTTATACAAAAAGTAAAAGAAAACGGTTCGAAATGATATTTTATGGGATAGATGCATAAATATGAATATACGATTTAGAGAAGTGAAAGGTATGTCTTTTTGTCTACCAAAAAAATCCATAAAATATTTGTTACTTTAAAAATAGTTATATCTATAAATATGTGTAGTTATAAAATATTTCAGCGGATGTCGATTTTTTTTTTCATACAGCAAATACGTAAAGTATGCTTATTATCAATATTTAATCTTTCTTTATGAGAAATTATATTTACCTGATATTTACAAAATATTATTCATAATTTAAAGCCTGGAAAGGAGTATTTCATAGATGATACATCACAGTTTATATTTTGTCCCAAAATAAAACTGAAGATTTCCGGTTCATATATATGTACTAATGCAAGATGAATGATAGAATTAAATGATATTTTCAGATATATTTAATACCCAAAAGATTTGTAAATTGAAAATAAATTAAGCTGCCCGACATTTGGAATATTTTTTTCAAATATATTTATGTCACCATATGTACAAAACCTATTCGCTATAACTACTATTAATTTAAATAAAATCAAAAAAGAATTTATAAGCTGCTAAATAGGATTTTTTTATTGGTTTTATAAACATGTAGCAGTTGCATACTCTTATTTTCTCTTTTGGATATTAGATGACGATGCATGATTAGGCCATCCCATAGTGCATTGCGATTGTAATGAAAACGGGATGTTATGCCGTACTGTTAAGCTGCGCGCATCAATGTCTTCTCTTTGTGTTTGTGCTTCTAATGTTAAAAGAAATGTTCTTAAAAACATTCGTCCTATTGCTTCCTGCACGGTTCATAATAATCTACATTCCAACACATTAGCGCCCAATGAAAAAGGATTTTGATACGTGTCGTCCTGACACAGAATAATTCTCACCCCGGGAATGGTTCATCATTGCGTTCCTGTGAAATGATAAAACGAAAGTGAAGTCGTCCCGACTACCACAAGAAAAAATTTTCCGTCAACACATGTGCGTCCAACGAAAAAGAATTTCTGATGAAACGAAAGTGAAGTTGCCGCGACGATCGCAAGAAATCTTCCCAGCACCACATTGGCGTGTCATCCTAGCACAGAATAATTGTTCCTATCCCGGAAATGGTTCATCATTGTGTTCCAGTGAAATAATGAAACAAAAGTGAAATCGTCCCAACGATCACAAGAAAATTTTTCCGCCTGCATCAAATTATGAAACGTGTGTCCTGACACAAGTTATAATTTTTCTCATCCTGAGAACGTGTCCTGACACAAATTATAATTTTTCTCATCCCGAGAAAGTGTCATCCTGACACATGTAATTTTTCTCATACCGAGAACGTGTTGTCCTGACACATGTCAGTTTTCTCATCCCGAGAACATTGTGTTTAAGACAAAATCCATCATTGTGTTTAAGACAAAAATGAATCAGCGTCTGCCATCTTCGCTTTCTTGATGTCCTAAGGAGAATTCCATATTTTAGTTTTAAATCCTAACTCGTACGTGACGTCGGCCCCTGTACCGAGTATAATTTAATATTTGAGCATCTCCAGCAAAAATCTGCACTTAAATCCATAAAAGAAAGTGTGTACGTGTGTGTTTTTCAAATTTCCAGCACGGAATAATTCATCAATTTTGCTTTGGTCGTTTTGTTCGATCCCAGAGAAGTGTAATAACGCTTGTGCATTTTTCTTTTCTTTCGTTCAACTTCAACAGAATCCAGTATTTGATTCGTTGAAATGCATTTCTTCATGTTTAAATACACCAAGATTTTTCGTCTTCTCTGAAATGTTTCTATACTATTTAATATTTAATAATTTTTAAGTTGCTTCTGTTTTCATAGCATATTCATCGTTGCATGTTTATATACTGAAATATCTGTATTGTTTTGTTAGTTGATCTCAATAACTGAAAGTGCGTAAGAACATATCTTATAAATATTACGGTTTTCTAAATACTGATTTTCAAGTTGTTGTATTATTTCTGTATTTTATTTAAGCACTAATTAATTTATCGTACATGTTATATTTCTTGGTCCGTAAGTTTGCAAACCGAAACCAAAACTGTCTGTTCTCGTTTTCTGATGCCATTTTATGTGCCCTTGAGCGACGCGCCAAGTCTCATTAAGTATTCTTAAGCTCAGTCGCTCTCAAAGTGATTAATCTAAACAAGTATTGAAAGTGTTTTCTTTTTCAGCTGTGTAGTATTTTGGTAATATGATAAACTGTTCTGATAGATTTATTATTTTTTTTCAGAGTGATTATTTAGCGTATGCCATCTTTCAATCGTATAAAATGTGCAATTTTATTTATGATTCTCAGAATGTTATTTTTATGTTAAAGAATTATTAAAGCTAATTCCTTTTCAGTACTTACACAAATTTAATAGCAATTGTTTGTTGTATCTGCTTTTATTAAGTGTGTATATATACTTGCAGTTAAAATTTATAATCGAAATATCTGTACTTAATTTCTGTCTTTATGTGTTGCTTTCATCTACAATATAAACGTATAAAGTTGTTTTGTACATAAATATATTTTCAGCAATGGGAAAAAATATTTATCTCCTACCTGATTATTATTTGCATTCTTAAAAAGCATTGGTGATTTAAATAAGTTGTGTTCTGCCTATTTAATTGGGTTTTTTTTGTATTTTTAAAAGAGAGGATAAGTGTGTAACTGATCCTTCATATTCAAGTTTTTTTGTTTAACTTCCTATCTCATTTCAATAACTAAAAATGGCTTTTCTATCTAAGGGGAAAAATATCCAAAATCACACCACCTCACCAAGACGGTCTTCGGTGGTGTTAGGGGGAGAATGTAGCAGTTGCATTACTCTTATTTCCTCTTTTGGATACTAGATGGCGATGCCTGATTACGCCATCCCATAGTGCATTGCGATTGTAATGAGAATGAGATGTGATGCTGTACTGTTAAGCTACAAGCGTAATGTCTTGTCTTTGTGTTTGTGCTTGTTTAGTCTGTGAATGCGATTATTAAAAGAACTGTTCCTAGAAACATTCGTCCTGTTTCTTCCCACACGGATCATAATAATCTGCATTCCACCATAAACACATTTTTTTAACATGTTTAAATTTCCTATAATGACTGACCCATAATATCCTGTATTATATTATGACAAATTATATGTAAAATATTCGGCAGATTATCAAAAGTAACATATATAATTATAACATTTATTAACAATTTTTAGGAATGAAATATAATTTTCACGCATATAAATATAAATTGGTCAGGGCTATCTCAAAGTATAATTATTTTTGCAACATATGTAAATTGTTTGAACTTCTTTTTTATTTTCTCTTCTGTCCTTCTCTTTTTCTTCTTCTCTTTATCCTATGCATATGATAAATGGTTTAATTCCTTTGAATAATGTGCATTTAAATTCATCCTGAACTGACTTTTCTGAAAACTAATCAAGAAGCCAACTTAATAATCTTATCTTTCCAATATCAGCAATGGCACAACTGCTTCAGCAATTTTAATACACACAGCTCTCGACTTTCAAACAACACACGTTCACAACATTGTTATGATTAGGCAAAATTACTGTAGCAGATTGCACGATCCGAATCAATCTGACCCACGCTTTTTAGTTCCTAAATGTAGCGCATTCAATTCCTGTTCGGGCGCAAGAAAGCAATTTTCTCCGGTGGAAAGCTCGAACCGTCGGAAAATGCCACTGATTAGCAATTTTCTTCCGGTCTTCTTATTAAATAGCTTTTCTAATATCGTGTAATCAGATGGTAATGCATAGCAAAATCTCGCAAATTATGAGAAGAAAACGAGGTGACATTATTTGACTATCAGTTCTTCACATTAAGATAATAAGAGTTAGAGAAAAATAAGAAATATGAGATATTTATTAACGAAGAGTGTCATGTATAAATAAGTGGGAAGGTAGATTGATTATAAATTTCAAATTGATTATATTTATAGAAGATGGATTTATTATATGTTCATTTAAAAAAAAGTAATGCAAGGTAAATAAAGGGGGGGGGGAAACCCGTAGAAAATAGCGATAAATAAAAATGAATATCAAATTTTAGAATTACTGAGGAATTATGGGATGGCAGAAGAATCGTCTTCCTTTCAATCGGTTTGGAAATACTAAAAATGTGATTCTTTTGTTATTTGGGAAAAAAAGAATAGTCTGCCATCTAATCTGTGTTTTTATCTTAAATTGGAGTTAATTATTTTCATATTAATGTTATGCTTGTAGCAATATTCTTTGATTTCTGTATCTCCATTTAACAAAGAGAAAGAGAATCAAACGTTTCAGTCTGGAGTTTAATAAACGATCCTAACCGCCCTATTCGCAGTGCGCAGAAGTAGAAAACGAAACCATCGCCGCCATATTGTTCGTATTAAGTCTGGCTCCATCTGATTGAGACGAGATATAGTAAGCATAATATTATGTATTCTGCATAATATTGGCATTTTAATATTACTTTATATTTGCTTATTTCTTGCTTAGATTTGTTATTTAATTCATATTATATTATACTCTATGTACTGCTTTTGCTTGCTTTTTTTCAGAACCAGCGAGATGGACACGAAAGCCAAAAATGGTAAATATATGAAAAATCCACTAAAAAAAAGGAAATCCAAATGTTCTATTTGTGACGATTCTGGTGAAATATTATTCAGGACACATTCAGATGAGAGCAAATATGTTTAAAAAGAATGATTCTTTTTTATTGATTTCCATTTTGAACTAAAGAAAATTTATTATAAATTAATTTTTAGAATAACCGTTTCATTTTTACATAAAAAAATTTATGCCTTTGGTTTTTGTTATAGATATTCATGGTATTTTATTTTTGCTATTTATTATTAGATTATAATTTGCAAAAATTTTCATCATATTGATGGATATTTCTAACACTGATATTTTTATTGGTTTTAATAAAGTATTTATATTCGAATAATTTTATTCTAACAATTTGATGCGAAAATAATAAAAATCAATATTATATATTATTATTTTCCAATGTTGAAACTGCTATCTTCAGAAAAAATATGCATTTGGTTTTTATAGATAATTAAGTTCTGTCTTAAGTTTTTAAAAGCACATTGATTTTCTACTTAATAATTTTTATTATAAATATTGCAGACTTCTTTGACATGTAAGTATCAAAATTATTCAATTAATTTGAACTAGGTTCTATCACTGTTAAAATAGAGTATTATTATTTATTCACAAATGAGCAAATTAAAAAAAAACCTCAAGGGAAGTTTTATTTCAAATTTTAGTCTTTCAAACATAAAAATAGGCTAAATAATTTTAAAAATTCAAATACTGTTTGAAACATTATTATAATTATTTATTTTTACATCAATTGCCATTTATACTCTATTATAAGTTATCTGTGTATGGATGATTAACTAAACAACACAATAACATGACAAGCCTGAAAAAGTGAATGTGAAACTTACAGTTCAGGTAAGAAAATTCACAATATTTGCTTTACTTCTTTTATTTTCTTTTTGCATCTATTTCTCGAAATCTATTTTAAAGCCTTTCCAAATTAACTCTTCAAATATTTGATGATAGGCTTATTTTTTTAATTGATTCTTTTAATTTTTCTATTTTGTATATTCAGATAGAGTTACTTGAAATACACGTAATCAAAATATTAATCACTACAAGGCCAGTTAAATTTCTTAATAATTTGCTGATTAATTTTTCATATCAGATAGCAATTTAAAAAGTCATTCTTTAGAGCATCTAAAAAAATCCTCATTCATTTACCTATCAATGCGGAAAGACCCTGAACATCCGTTCAACGAAACTACGACGAGGTCCCGGGTCACTTGAATTCCACTCTGAAGTTTCATCTCCCGTTGGTTAAGTATGATTGATTGAATACCCGTGGTGCGTGTTTTCTTCATTAGAGATGCACTCTCACATGCGTTTGGGGGACAGAAAGTTTTCTGAAAACATTCTAAAGATGGCCGAACATACATTAGCTTCATAGTAGTCAGCTAACTGAGTTTCTGTTTTGCTGATAAACTTGTTAAGAACAAAGATTGTTATTGAGGTATCATGGGAATAGGGAATTTTTATCTTTGAAGGAGAAACGCGGGTGTTCCATTATTCTGAGATGAATGACCTTAAAATTGAGAGGTTAAACAGGCCATTTCTGATCATATATTTCATAATTATATAATACCTCTCCCAAAGATTTTTGCAAATTTTTTACTAGTCACCTTGTTTACGAATATTTAACTAATGTTGTTAAGCATACCTTTTTCTAAAAACAAATCAAAACATGCAAAATAGCAAATAGCTCTTGATCTGTTACATGAACGCCAGTTATGCAATAAGGCACCATCTCTGAACAAGTTTTGAGGTAAACATTGAAAACCAAATGTTCGATATTTAGTAAATATTTTAGAAAGAAGAAGTGTGGTAACATATTTTTGCCGCTAACTTCTATATAAACCACCTCATTTCGAAATTCTTAAATTACTATTGCTATAACATTCAGACTTGTACCCTTTTTCCTTAAAATTTTTTCACTATTTTCTGAACTGTATGATGATAAATTAAGTAAATGCTCTATTTTCTTAAACAACTAGCCTCCTTTGGCGACCAACCGGTTCACCAGTATTACCGCTCGCCACAATTTTCAATTAAATATTTTAAGTAACTGATCTCTTAATAGATTCTCAAACAAAACATTTCAAAATCTTCAAATTTTAATAGTCATACCAAACTTATACTGTGTTTCGATCGTTTCGTTCAATTTACTATATATATTTTGCAAATTTATTGTCTTTTCCGGTAAAATTTCAACTTTAATTTAAAGTGGAAATGATGAAATTGCAATTAATATAAAGATATTTTTTAATAGAACCAAGCGTTTTATTTTATTTATCATCTTTATTGTTATTTATTTATTATTATTATTATTGAATATGGATATTGCAAACAAAATCGCTCGGTATTCAAGTCTTATGTGAACTACAAAATATTTTTCATAATTTATGTAATATCTCAAACAATAATTCAACAAAAATTTCTCAGTTTCTGCATAAAATTCAGTTTTTAGTTTTGCTTTCAAAAGGATTGAAATGAAATCAATAATAATATTTTGCTCCGACCTATAAATATATTTCAAAAATTATGAGGTCTAAATTTAATGCAGTAAGGTATCATATTCTGGGAAATATTCTGGACACACCAAATTTTAAATAGATGAATGAATGTTTCTACTTTCCACGATCAACTAAGACTTATTTATGAAGTTTTGAATGTTAAAAATTTAGAAAAACTCAACATTTTCATAATCTTAGGCCAATTAATCTTGAGAAACCTGCGCGCTGATTGGCGTATTTTCTTTGAAACGATCGATGGGAAATCTAAAATTATCCATTTTTTATTGAATAGTGATATTCAAATTTTCATAAATCAGTCAGTTTAAATGATTGATTTAGTTGATTGGGAATTAATTCTTTTTATTTAAAATATTAGTGTTTCAAGAACATTTTGTTAATCGTGATTTCCACAGCAGAAGCTTTATGTAAAATCAAAAATTCTTTATTTATTAGAGCATTTATTGAATCAAGTTACATAAAATATAATCATTTTTCATTTAGACCATTTTATCAGATCTGTGTCTTACTAAAGGTTTACAAATTAGCTGTGTGGTCCTGATTTGAATGGATATCCTGTTCATATTAAACAAAACTTGCCTTAAAATAAAACTGATTTATTGGATTAATAATATAGAGAGTGTAAAAGATCATAAAATAATTTTTCTTGAATTTATTTTTTAGAAAAATAATATTTCATATTTTTTTCATTTCCTACAGACACGTGCCGAAAATTATATTTTTGCAAGTTTCAATTCGAAAAAGATTTAATTTATTTTTAGTTGGAGCTTTAATCAAAGTAATGTCAACACGTTGAAAAACATATTTGTTTCCCATGAATGCGAAACGTGCTCGTGCAGCTTGAATTTTATTTTTATTTTGTACGAAAAAAATTGTTGAAAAATATAGTTAAAATATTTATTTAAAAATTCATTAAAAATAGAAATTTAATTTTAAGGTTAAAACATTGGTATCATTTAAAAGATAAATTTCTGATCTTTAACTTCATGTAAAAATCTTTTTTGTGCGGCAATATTTTCGGAAGTTATAGCAGAAACACGCCAAAATTTCGTTTAATTTTTAAATAAATAAAATTCTAATTAAAAATTCGAAAAAATAACTCCCAGGTGCACATTCCTGCCCTCCAAGGTATACACGTGCCAAATTTGGTAGCTGTAGGTTGAATGAACTGGCCTGTAGAGCGCCAAAACACACGCACATACATTGAGCTTTATTATAAGTATAGATGATGCAATATTTGTAAATGTATTTTCATATAAGACTTCATAATTAGTATTCTATCAAAATAATGCGCCTCTGCATGAATTGTTAGATAACTTTGACTTAAGTTGCATTTTTTTCTAAATTCCTATATTTTTCTGTCGTAAGCCCTCTTCTGTTACTCGAAATTGTTTTCAGTCCATTATTTTTCAAAGCAATTATCCCCCCGAGACTGAGCAAAGAGGAAGAAAAATCAGGGGACGACGAGATTTATCTTCCTTTGCTTCCTGCATCGGGATCATTGTGGTACTCCACAAGAACCACCCCATTTAATTTGTTTTGTAAATACTAAGGAAACAATGGCGTTAATCTCTGCTGCCAACAAAATGAACCATAGAAACATTCTGTGTAGAAACTCTTTTCTATTGTTGTAGCTTTAGTGCCTATTACTAATTTTTAATTCAATTGTTCTAATTTAAGCAATGGAAATTTGTTTATTGTTATCCATTTAAAGTTCTCTTACTGAATTCTATATTTTTACATTAGGCACATGCACTGTAATTATCTTCTGTTTCATAATCAGAGTGATAATTATGTTTTTATACATATATGTAAGATGTGTTTTTATACATACATTTAACATTCCATTATAAATAGTAAGATATGAATTTTCATTAAATAGAATTAAAAAGTCTTCTGTAAATAACAAAATTTTAGTCTTTATCATATTAATATTGTGTACATTTAAAATATACTGGTTCCAGTGTGCAAAACCTTTCAATGCATTTTCTCGAAAGCTAAGAGATAAATTTAATTTCACGAGCTTTTCGGTGGTTTAAATGCTTTTCTGTAGAAATATTTTTTGTTCAATATTGGTTTTTACTTAAAAGTCTGCCACTAGCTGGTTCGCTAGGAGTGTTTGTTATACTTTAGTTAAATCGTTTAAATATGACTTCATATCCATGATTTCGTTACATAATGAGAAATTGAAACTCTGTTATTTTTATTATCATGTTCTGTTATTGTATATACAAACGCTTTTAAGGAAAACTATCCTCATTATAACTAACTATTATAACTCAATATATACTCATTATAACTTATACACTCATACATTTATATACTCATTATAACTTATACACTCATACACTTATATACTCATTATAACTCATTATATCCTCATTATAACTCATTAAACTATCCTCAAATATTTAAATATCCAGATCATTTAATTTTGGCTATATTCTAATTTCACTTTTTATTCGTCTAGTAAACTACATCGATGTTAAACAGAATCCTTCTTTATTAGTTTCCAATAATGAAAGATTTGAAACTATGAAAACTGTTCCAACTTCAGGGTAATAATTTAAATTAGATTTAAGAATATACTGCAAAAATTGACAAAATAGAGGAAAAATTTGCATTTATTTGAAATTTGTATAATTAATCAGCCAGTTTCACAGATCTTGAAATAATGTAAAATACATTTTTTGGCAGATATCTCGAATAAATGTCAACATTTAGTCAAAATTTTAATTCATAAAATTATTATTAAAACTTCAAAAAACCTCAAACTTGTGCATTCTCATGATCTGAGTTATATTTGTCCCAAACAAAGTAGCTGAAGGTGGAACGGGCTGGCATGTAGGTTGCAACGAACACATATATTCATAAATTCATTTCTATTATTAATAGAGATTTATCTGCAGATTATAATCAATTTGGGAAATTATAATGATTAAACATTTTTTTAATAAAAGTGTATTTAAAACTACATAAAAATAAATTAAAAATATCCATAATTTTTTGCAGTACTTTTTAAAGCAATTTTTTGAAGCAATGTTATTGATGATTTTTTTAAAAGAAATTAACGTAGTTGTTGCAATTTCAAATAAATATAATCAGAAAAAAGTAATTTTCATACTATTAAATTATATAAAGTTAAATATAATAGTATAATAATTATTATTTAATTTTTCCAGATAATAGTTTTAAAAACATATTAACATAGGTCAATATATAATTTGTCAGAATTATTTTTTTTTGTTCAAAAGAAGAATATAAAATCTCAGTTAATAGTAAGTTACATATAATTTCGTGTAGTGCATTAAAGCTTAATAATTGAAATCGATGCAAAAGCTTCAGAGAAAATAAATCAAAAACCTCATTCTTTAATCATGTAAATTTAAAAGATGCTATTAACAGCAATTTAATTTCTAATTGCATTAATATATATTTTTTCCCATGAAGAAATCTTTTCTTCATTACTTTTAACATAAAGTGATTCAAAAACACCTTTTTTATCATTGATTAACAACAATTTAATTGCATTTTCCTTAATGAATTATGCATTTTTTTACTGTTTGATTTAATTTCAATATATTTATATATCCCTTCACAATATTAAAAAAAAATTCTAAAATTTGTATAATATTTAATGCTTGTTAATTTAACGCCTGGGTTTTATAATTACTTCCAAATATACTCAATATAAGTAACATAAAAAGGAAAAAAAAATGCGGGAATTAAAAAAGTATTTTTAAAGAATTTAACTCAATAAGCGTCATCATTCAATGGATCGACAAAATAAAAATAAAAAAAATTATAAAAAAAATTGAACATTTATCAATTTCTATTGAGGTCTAAGTGTAAAAAAAATTATATTTATTTAAATAGCTTAGATATAATTAAACACGTCAATCACGATAGAACATGTCAATTGCAGCGTTAAATTATCAAGCATTAAAGTTATATTAATTTAACTGTCTTACCAAATTCCGAAATATTTTGCATATGAACCTTTTTAATAGAGATAATTCCCGAAGTATCTTAGCTATTAAAAAATTAACTGCTTGATTTATATAGCTTCTAACTTTCACAGTATTATAACTTCACTATTTTATTCATCTTATAAATTACATTAACATAAAACAGAATCATTTTCTCTGACTTTCAATAAAGAACGAAATAAATAAAAAATAACGCGTTCGAACACGTTCATGAAACTCTGAAATCGATTTGAGTTTCAGGACAACAATGTAAACTATTATTTAAGATTAGACAAAATAAAAAATAAATTAAACAATCATCAAAATTCAGGAAAAATGTCTCTAACTTTTAAATAGGTATCATTAATTAAAATTTCGAAAAAATACAGGGTGTTGTCGAATTCAACCGACAAAATCAGAGAGGTGATAGTAGGCAACAAGAGGATAAAAAATCACCATAAAAAATAGGGTATCAAACGATCTTTAGTAGGTGAAAATCGCAAAAATATTGGGAGTCCGAGAATTGCCGGATTTGTAAAAAATTAATATAAAATAATAAGTAATGTTTTAACTACGATTATTTTTAAGTGAAAGCACATTCTTAATTTTTTTTTTCATGTAGATTTGGTAAAATGCCAATTTGGCGATCTAACGGGTCGTAAATTACTGAAATCCCATCTGGAAAAATTTTAAAACGTGAAAATAAATAAATAACTAAAGCTTGAAAATGTAAGGAATTTCATTCTCTTTAATTCGATATTAATAGTGTGAAAATTGGAGTTCTTAAGATACTCAAGAAAACCTAAAATGGGCACCAGAAAACCTCGTTTCAATATTGGAACCGATGCTTGCGAAGTGTGTAGTCAAATTCGAAAGATAAATTCAGAGCGGGCTCCCTAATTCGGAAGGTGCAGTTTAAACACACACACCTATTCTGCCCTTCTAATAACTTATTTAACATGAAAAAAAATTTCCAAAAAGAGGAAAATTCTGCTATTTAAATATGATAATTTGTTCTTGAATAATAAATGAGACTCATTTTCTTTCACCAAATCGGTTTTTAATTACCAAAACAGAAATCAAGAGTACCTTTGTGACGAAATAAAACAACAGAAACTATTTTATAAAAATACACACAAAGGTTAAAATAATGAAAAAAATTCGTAATTAATTACTAAACACATCTGTGAACGGTTAGGTTACTGTGGTGATGTTATGTAGAGTGTTGTTTAAAGATATGTAGAGTAGAGTTAGATATATGTAGAGTTAGATGTTATGTAGAGTGTTGTTAGAAAAATAAACTTTATTTCACTAACAACTATCATAACATCACCGCTTTGCGCACGTATACATAGAACGGGAATTCCCCGGGCGAAGTATTAACATAGATTGTATTAGGGAAAGTAGATAGGTAGCGCTTTAGAATAACATGAATGCAAGATGGCGCTACGATCACTACATTACCAATTACCCTCAAGGGAGCCAGCTATAATAATTTTTGTGATATGGAATTCGATGCATGGTGTATATTTCTTTACAGACTACTTCACATACTCCATAGCTAATCTTTTATCAAGCATTTTCCAGCCTCCCCTCCCTTTCTTCTTAATACGTAAGTGTCATTTAAAAGGTAATTGAAAGGGACGGGGGTAATTACTGAAACCTCTACCCATCTCTCGGTAGAACGACTCGGACAAGAAATTACTCAAGGGAGAACGGAAATCCTCGGTAGGAATTACCTCTATTTTAAGTCACTAGGGAGAAAAGGAAAAGTATGTATCCTTCGTGCCGTTTCAAGAAATAGACCAGGAAAATTTGTGATGTTCTTAATTTTTTTCCGTATTTAAAAGTTTACTTTTGTGTAATAATGTTCATGTTTTGTAAGTCGAGATAACTTTTTACTAACAGAACTAATATAGGCATATAAGAAGAATGGTCTAGTAAATAATTTCACAATGACATCTATTTCTCAATTTTTAAGTTTCTTAAAGTTCGTAATTACCTAATGATGCATACATATTGATAAGCCAAATCTCCTCGATAAGTGACAATAAAGTCCTTTTCAATCAGCAATTATTAGGATATGGGAATTATTATTGACAATATTCATGCAGAAATAATGAGTTTCTCTTGAATTCTTTGAATAATTCTGTGGGATTTATCAACTTTTCTCTAGCAGTAAATTGAAGTTTAAGTATAATCAATATATCAAAAATAGTTCAGATTTTGAAAACTAAAGCAAATATTGGAAAGATGAATAGATATGAATTAGAAATCTGCTAAGATACATCTCATTTCAACAAAACAATTCATTTTGAAACTGGTACATAATCATCAATTACTGTCAAAGACAGTTTAAGACATTATCTCTTTTTATCTGAGTTGCCGATGGATTGCATAAAAGAACTGAATCAGAAAGATACATTATCTCCCCCCCCCTCCCAAATGAATCTTCAAAACACAATTTATTACATTGCACATGTTAAAAATAAACTCGGGGGGGGGCACCTCGAAAGGAGGATGAGACGCTTCCGGTATGGTGATTGGATCTCGTCACCCTAGAGGGTACACAAAAAGGTGGGAGATCTGGCTTCTCCCATCGATGACAGGACGTACTTCCTTCGGGAAGGGTTGCGCCGTGGCCGGTGATGGCCTTTAGGACTCAACCATTGTTTCTGTCAGTACTGCTGTTGCAGTGGTCCGGTCATTCAGTTTTCGTTTTCTGTGTGCCTTCGGGCGGGTTGGAGAGTTAGTGATATGCACATGTTAAAAATGTGTCTGGATTAATTTCCTTAACTCAATGGAATAGACGTGTATTAATAAGTTCATTTAATATTCGTGAATATTGATAAATTTATATGAAAAAATATTCCCTCAAACTACTTGTTGTAGTATTTGCATGAGTTCACAAATTCTTCAAATATGCGATTATACTTTACAATTATGGATTATTCAAAAGTTTTAATTTTCTTTCATAATATATTAAGAGGCTCCTTTAAATATTTACAAAATGTTTCGATTGACTGTTATATTTATGTCCAAATTTATCAATATAGCTGAACTCTTTAGAATAACTTTATTTTTTTTTTCATACTTTAGTTGGTGATTAAATGTTTAGAACAACAATTAGCTAGTAGTTATATGCGCAATTGCTCTCAAAAGCTTTCTATATTTCACTAATTTTACCATTTACAAAATCAAAAATTTTAGGTGGCCCACTATTAGTTTATTTTCATACGTTTATAAAAATTAAATATAATGAAAATTGCAACCAAACAATAACGACAGAAAGTACAATGATATCACTTAAAAGATTTAATTAACAGCATAATTACAACACAGCTTCTATTTTCACTCAGAGTCTTGAAAAGAATTGATGAGATCGATATTAATGAAATACAATACTATATCGAAAGACCATTTAAAATTGTGATCATACAGATATCAATGCAAACTATTACGATGAAAAAAACGCTTACCAGGTATAATGTCGATAATGCGAAGTTAAAATGTGTAATTCTGATGTCTCCTACGTTTACAAATAAGAAGTTATTAAATTCTTTAATGAAATTACAGGTGCCTCGTAAGCGAGTATTTTAAGATATGTAACTCCAGGAGAGAAGGTCCAATAAATTAAGTGTCAGAAGAATAATAGGCAGAACATCAAACCAGCGGGTGTTTTCCATTTCTCTAAACATCTAACATCCAGATGGTCATGCTTTTCCCAGGAAATGTGAACGAAGCAAGCAGCATTTAGGAACTATTTGTGTTGTAACACTGAAGCTTAAAAGCTTTTAATTTTATGTTATACAACGAAAAATATACAGATTTCATTAGCTGGAAAAGTAAAGATAATCTAAAGTGAGTATAGAATGTTGACAATTCTTTAATGATACTTTCTATTTAGTTTGTGTTTTTTCAGTAAAGATGATGATTCTTTAATGAGAGTTTCCACTCAATTTGTGTTTTTACAGTAATATGATTTTCAAATATATATATGTAATGATATTTTAATTCTAATTTAATGAATTTCCAAGATTTTATCTTAATTTAGTCCATAGTAACTTCATTCTAAAATATTCTCTTATTTCGTAATCCAATTCCACTTTCGGTTTAATTAATCCCTTTGTAAAAATAATGCGCCATCAGTACTACATATTAAATGAAAGTGATACTTTTAACCTTCAAAAGGTGTCAAAGGTCACACGTACATTATATTGGCGACTGGCCAGAAATCCAATGTTATATAAGGCTAGATGTCATTAGGTTTGGCCCCTTTTTTCCCTTTTCTTACTTCTGTGTGTGTCGCACTGCATTTTCTTGTATATAATCATGCCTACTACTCGGAATAGATAAAACGTAATTAAAAATACCAAGTCTCTTCACTGTCTCGAACCTGCATTCTACTTCAATCAAAATATGTTACATATTATTTAGTCGACAAGGATAGTTTCCTGTGAAAAAAAAATGTTCAAATGAATGAAAAGAATAAAATCCCTGGAATGAGAGGCAATTTGATGTTACGGTACGGCTCCTTGATTCGCCGGTAATCTGAAGATGATTCCGTGCTGGCTCTTGCCGGGTTAGCGTCTTCAGATCATGGCATCTCCAGATAGATTCTCCACGCAGCTGAAATTCTACTTCCGTTTTCGCTACCGCATTATCATTACTCCTGCAGCATTAACCTGTGACATCAACCGACACTTCGGCTCAATACCATGGTGTTTTTGTGCTCCTTGTCATCATGGGGAAGTTCCAGTTAATCAGTGTTCAAAATTACCTTTTGGGATTTCTTAAAAAGGCGATTCGTGTTTCCTGGATGAACGGGTGAAGATGAAGATTTATATTGTCTGCTTTTCTTTTAATTTTCATATTAGATTTTAATATTACTTTAAATTATTTTATACTATTATTTAAAATATTGAATTTTTAGTCTTTTATTAAGTACAGTTTTAATATTTTATGCATAAATTAATAATGTTTTTTATGTGAAAATTATTTTAATGTTGTTAAGATCTGGAAAAATGACTGACCAAGATAAAAAAAATGTGTCTGACCCTCAAAATTCAGAAAATAAAATTGATAAAGAAGAAAATGATCAAATAGAACACTCCATAATTCCTTTTGATCCCGAAAATGGCATGAAAGTGGATTTATGGTTAGGATATTTTAACAAAATTTGTCAAGAAAATGACAAAACTGATTTGTGGAAAATTAAAAATATTGCTAAATTTCTAAAAAGTTAAGCTTTAACTCATTATATAAATAGTTGTTTAAATATTGATACTTTTGATGATTTATGTTGTATATTAACTGAACAGTTTATTCAACCCAATATTGTCAATTTTTCTGACTTTTCACAACTGAAATTTGATTCAAAAAATGTTAAATTAGTTAATTATTTTCATCAAAAATTAAATTGTGGCAGACAGTTGGGCTTTACGCCACAACTGATTTTAGAAGGTCTTACTGATGTACTGCCAACTCAACTAAAACAATTGGTAAGCATAAAAGCTCCTTGTACCCCTACAGAATGGCTTACAATAACAACTAAACTATTAAAAATGGAAGAATCTTCAGAACCAAACCCAGGCCGGTATAATGAAACCAAAATCAGAGTAAGGCAACCAGCACCTTTTGCCCCTAGGCATAATTTTAATTATAGATTTCAAAATTCTTTTACTCCTCGAGCTGCCTCTAATTTTAGACAAAATTATCAATTCAATAAAGCCACGTCCCAATAATTACAATAACTATAGTCATAATTTGCATTTTCAACAAAGATTACCCTCTTCGCCATGTATAATTTGTACTCAAAAAGGTATTCCAAATGCTTATCATTGAACCCAAGTACGTCCTTTTCATCAACCCCAATTTATGACAAATGTTCCAATAACAGCCAATTTGACTTCCTCGTGCACAGAAGTCCCCCTTGGCTGTTCTCAAAATCCTGGAGCAAGACAAAATTCTCCTAATGAGGTCTCTGGCCCAGCACAATGACAATTATTAGTGTCCGGACACATCTCAACTTTACCAAGTCTAGCTAATTTGGACAATGTTTATTACCCTCACAGTAATGTAAATATTGATATTGACACAGGATCCACTCTTTCAATTATATCTGCAGATGTAAAAAAAACACAACTTGACCAGAAAAGATGTAAACCCTATTAAAGCTCATGGAACGTTCCAGTTAACCCAAATCTATGATGTATATTTAAAAATTGGCCAAATAAATAAGAAAATCATATATTATGGACAATCCTTTACCATATATCATTTTAGGACTTCCAAATTGTAGTTTATATAAATTAATTATAGATTGTGATAAAAACAAAATGCTTCAAATGGAAAAATAATTACAAACTTGCATACTAATAACAATTATATGTCTTTACATATTGTTGAAAATAATAACACTGGTGATAATAAGGTCACGGTAGTGAATACCTCAGAGGAAATGTTTCCACCTCTGACTGTAAACAAACTATCTGGACCTGTGTTATCTCTGGTGTCAGAATATTCTTATATGTTTGCAAAAAATAAATATGATGTTGGTAGAATACGAATGGAACCCCCTAGAATAAATTTAACATCTGATTTACCAGTTTCACAAAGGGGTTATAGAACCTCTGCTACCGATGAAATTGAAATAAGTAAGCAAATTTAAAATTTGTTAGATGCAGATTTAATAAAAGAATCTATTAGTAACTATTCCTCCCCTGTAATTTTAGCATATAAAAGAGATGAAAATAGAAAAAGTCGTCTTTATATTGATTATCATAAAATTAATTCTCTTTGCAAATCTGAAGCAGAGCCTCTCCCTACAATAGATACCTTATTAGATAAATTAAGTACGGCTAAAGTTTTTTCAACTTTAAATCTTGCATCTGGATATTGTCATATACCCTTGCATGAACAAGATAAAGTAGCATTTGTAACTACTAAAGGTTTATATGAATTTGAAGTCTTACCTTTTGGCTTTAAAAATGTCCCTGCAATATTCAATAGAACTATTCGTAGAATTTTAAATAAGCATAAATTTTCAAATTTTGCATACCACTACTTTGATGACATAGTAGCTTTCTCTAACTCATTAGAGGAACACTATGATCATTTAAAACAGATTTTTCAAATCTGTGATAAAGAAAATATTAAATTAAAATTTTCTAAATGTGTGTTTGCTCAAGATATAATTAATTTCTTGGGGTATGAAGTCAAAGAAGGATGCATTTCTCCTGATAATCATAATATTGAAAGTATTAAAAAATTACAACCTCCAAAAAATGTTAAACAACTTCAAGGTTTTCTTGGCTCTGTAAATGTTTATAATAATTTTATTGATTCTTATGCTAAAATTAGAGAACCCTTAAATAATCTTCTTAAAAAAGATACATCATGGCAATGGACAGAAGACTGTCAAAAAGCTTTTGAAATGTTAAAAATTAAATTGATAACTAACCAGTGTTACAACTATATAACTCTAATTTACCTCTTCATGTCTTTTGTGATGCATCTCAGGTAGCCATTGGAGCTGTCCTTAAACAGCCCGACTGTTCTGGTAAATTACATCCTGTATCTTATCATTCAAGAACTTTACGCCCTTATGAAAAAAATTATTGTATAACTGAGTTGGAATGTTTAGCAATAGTAGATGCTCTTGATAAATTTTATTACTATTTACACGGGAAAAAATTCATAATTCATACTGATAATGCTGCTCTTGTTTGGCTAAAAATGTAAAAAATTTAAGGGGAAGATTATTTCGTTGGTCTTTAAAATTAAGCATGTTTGATTATGAAGTTAAATATTTAAAGGAAACAGCTAATGTTGAAGCTGATATGTTTTCAAGGCATCATACTGCTCAGTATATCCAACATTCTGTGCATTTATTGAAATTGGATGAGATAAAACACTATCAAAATTTAGACAATTTAGATATTACTAAATATAAAAATATTAATGATGTAGTTAAAAAGAAAAATTTGTTTAAAATAGTTGTACCTTTTTCTCTTGGGAGAAAGTTTTGCAAACGACTCATGAACAATTTGGGCATCCAGTATCTCAAAAAATGATAAATTTAATTACTCCTCAATATTATTGGCCCCATATTACTCAAGATATTGCACTTTTTGTTAAGCATTGTGATATTTGTCAATTAAATAAAAAGAAAAAGAAAAAAAGATTTGGCCTTTTAGACACATCATCCTTTTGAATGTCTTTCTGTCGATACTGTTGGTGGATTTAATTATTACAATTCAACAAAAAAATTTCTTCATTTAGTAATTGATCATGCGATTAGATATGTTTGGGCCTTTCCTTCCAAAAATGAAAATTCTGAAGCTTATATTAATATATTAAAACAAGTTTTTCAAATTCAAGTCCCTTCCAAATTATTAACTTATAGAAACGGTGCTTTTACCTCATCTAAATTCAAACATTTCCTCAGAAATTACAGTGTCAAGCATCTGTTAATATCTTCACATCATCGACAAACTAATGGGGAATGTGAAAGAGTTAACCAGTCAATAGTAACCAAATTAAAGTGCAAAGTCAATTCTTCTTCTACTAAAATTCCTTGGGCTAAACTTTTAGAACAAGTAATTAATGAATATAATTTAACACCTCATTCAGTCACCAAATTTCCTCCTGCATATTTGTTATTTGGCACTTTACCTTATCCTCCTCCCTTAACTCAAAATCAATTCTATCCTCCAGTAGAAGAAGCTAGAAAATTAGCTAAAGATAATACAATAAAATATCATGATAAAAATAAAATAAGATATGATGCTAGATTTATAGATTCTCCATTCAAACCTGGTGACATTGTAATGTATGAGGAATTTAATTATCCAAATCGTAGAAAAATATCTCCAGTATTTTCAGGTCCATATAAAATAGTAACTAAAATTTCAGATGTAAATTATGAAATAACTAAACCAAACGCATAAACAAACAAAGCTAAGTATATTGTCCATGTATCAAAATTAAGAACATATTATCCTCCAGAAAAATTAAAATGAAGTCATGAATATTAATTAAAAGAAATCTTTTATTTCCCATGTTTCTTCCAAATAATCCCCAACTTAGGTTGGCCCGTTGTCTCCACTCGTAAGAGTTTTTTTTTTCGTTTCTTCATGATGATGATATGATAGGCGCCATCACTACATAAATTCAAATACAGCAGTCTTATTGAGATGCGAGTAAAGGGTCAACCTCACAATTAATTACTATCTCTTTCTATTTTTATCCCAGATATGTTGTTCTCCACTTTGGAAACAAATATCCCTGGATGAGAGTAGAGGGAGAATAAGAATTACGTTCTCCCTTCTTGATGTCCTAATTTTAGGTCATTAAGTTTCACCCACTACTAGAACTTAGTGGACAAGGTTTAACTAAGCACCACTAATTAGCTAACTAGTGGGTTAAAATTTTTTTCTTTTAAAATTACACATTTTTATGCCATTTATTTTGAGTATTAATGTTTAAAAGAAGAGTATGTTGAATCTCATATTATTTTCAGATTAAAGTGTTACATACAAAAATCAGAACTGTATTGATATATTATTATTATATAAATTGATGTTATTATATATTATATAAATTATTTTTATATAAGGTCAATTTGTTATTTCATTGTTTTATATCCCATTTGATGATTTTGGTGAGCTTTCTACTGTTTAAAGGACACTGTGTGTAAACCTTCTTTAGAGACATTCCTCACCAAATAGATACAATCTTGCAGACTGAGAGACAATTGACTGAGTTTCTGCAGAAAACCATTTTTTTTATATTATACATTTTAATATATTTATTTTGGTATTGTTGAATATTTAAATTTATCTAATATTTTCACAGATATAACTTTATATTTTTTTATGTTCTAAATAATCTTGTTGTCAATATGAAAAAATGATGTCTGTATTATAATGTTTGTATGATTTAAAGGTAAGGGAAACTGAGGTGTCAGTTTCAGTATACCTTTAAAATTAAACTTACTCAACAATATACTTTTAATTTTTCTTACTTGAAAGCCACTGTAAGGTATGGCGGTGTGTCGAGGGCCCCGATGCATTTACATGGCTTGCAGCGGGGGGGGGATGTAATGATATTTTAATTCTAATTTCAATTTAATTAATTTCCAAGATTTTATCTTAATTTAGCAAATAGTAACTTCATTCTAAAATCTTTTCTTATTTCGTGATCCAATTCCACTTTCGGTTTAATTAATCTCTTTGTAAAAATAATGCGCCATCAGTACTACATATTAAATGAAAGTGATACTTTTACCCTTCAAAAGGTGTCAAAGGTCACACGTACATTATATTGGCGCCTGGCTAGAAATCCAATGTTATATAAGGCTGGATGTCATCTGTTTGGCCCTTTTTTCCCTTTTCTTACTTCTGTGTGTGCCGCGCTGCGTTTTCTTGTATATAATCATGCCTGCCACTCGGAATAGAATAAAACGTAATTAAAAATACCAAGTCTCTTCACTGTCTCGAACCTGCATTCTACTTTAATCAAAATATGTTACATATATATATTATATATATACATATATATTCACACATGTTAAATATATTAATACAAAAAAAGTACTATTAAATTTTTACTACTTATTAAATTAATTACTTAATTTTTTTATTAAATACTAGAAATCACTTATATACAGTCAAAGTATATGTTATAAATTATGGTTTATTTTCTAACATAATAGACTAATTATTAAAAGAATTGAGCAATATCTAATGGAATCTTCTTTGTCAAATGTTCAATTTAGTTTGGAAGCATTTTATAAAATTTTGAAAGTGATTTCAATCTCAACAGCCCTGGCACTATTAGAAATATTTTTTTTTTTTTTTACTTTTCAAGTGTTAATTGGGATTAATTTTGAACTGATTGAGAATTTTACTTTTTGGTTAGATGCATTTCATAAAAGTTTTGGCATGGCAAAATTATTACTATATATGATAGGGAAACAATTAGTCGCCTAAAAAATTGATATAATTACTGCTAAGTTCTGTTATTCTCGATAAAATTTTCAATTGATTGAAAAGTGAATAGTTTCAACATACATTATTTTCAAAAATCCTGTTATTTTAAAAGAAACTCTGATATAAAAAAAAATAATAACTAAGTTATCTCTTTTTTCTTAATAGATAAATCTGGCTTCAAAAGCGTGAATGATATGTTCCCATGAAGTTCAAATTCAAATTCTCTGGGAAAATTGCATTTGTGAGCATAAATCAACTTTTAGCACATCCAGATGAACAAGACAGAAGTTAAAATACTTTTCAATTCATGAGATATATTCTTATGAAACTGCTTCAGGAGATTTATTGGGAATTATAGCTGGGAGACTAAGCCTATATCAATTCTACAGGAAAATATCCAATCCCATTATGGTGCATTTCCCTTTGGCTACTTCTATTCTTATATTTTCTTAAACTTTACAGCAAACAAATACTTAACGAACATGTTTCCAGCAGCAAATTAGAAATATGGTGTTATAAATATGATATTGTATTTTGCTTTACAATTGTTAAATGCCAGTTGTAAGAAATAGTGTAAAAAATGATGCATTTTGCAAAGAAAAGATTTTGCTTTTATAAAAATAAGTAATATCGATGTGTGTGTTTTTCAGACATTTAGTTTTTGCACAGGGAGTTAAACAATGGTACACTGACGATATCAGAAATATAAGCAGATGCATTAGTGAAACTTAAAACTTAGAATGTTTTTAAGATGTCAGAAGGAATTTAAAAAATGGATATTAAAAAAAAAGGATTTTGAAAGAATGACTTCGAATACAGAACAGCAAACAATTTGTTACTTCAAATGAAGTAAGATCAAAAGAAATTATATTTCTTATAAAATTTATCCATTTATGTTGAATAAAATATTGAATAATGTTATAAAATAAAATTATTGTTTCAAGTAAATTACAAATTTTAATTTTTCATAAAATTTTGCAGAATTGCTTTTAACAAAATTAGTATTTTTAGTTTTGAGGAGCATATAAATATTACTTGGGTTATGTGTTTTATATTTAATAATTTAACTTTTCAATAAATATTTCATTTATTTCATAAAATAATTAAATATGTATTAAATTCATATTTTTTAATAATTATGTATATTTCTTTTTTCGTTCAATACACTTATACAGGATGTTCCAAAATTATAATAACTTGTTTTATAAGTTGTTTCTAGTTTATAAACTACCTTTTTTTAGGATGGGTATGTTTTTGTAATATTTCTTGGTTTTCTTCAATATGTATTAAATGTTTTTTTTTCCTGATTTCCATTCAAACTGATTTTCTTTTGTAATAAAATGCAACTCTGGTTTTCGAATCCTTTAAGTTTTTCTGTAACTTAACATCTAATATTTTCTTTGCAAATTGATTAATTAAATATGATATGAAAGTGATTATCCAAATATATGCAAAACTATTTTACACAATTAAAATAAAATAAAAATTATTTTAGCACACTCCAAAATCCATAAGAATACTTTTTTGTAACGTTAAAGAGAGTTAAGCCAGGACGAAACCTTTTCCTCTGATATAAATATATTTCATATAAAAGTAAATACTCAAAATTCAAACAGAAAAGAATTATTCTCCTCAAAATAATGAATAGCTGCTTTGTCATATGAATATTTAATCACAATTCCAAACAAATGAGGCAGAAAATAACTCTCCCCCTCCCAAATACACTGCTACTTTCGATCGCATACTACTCTCCAGTTGAATTTCACATCTTAGCCGCGGAATGTTTCCACGCTCCAAATGAGCTCCAGACTCCGCGCACGACTCAATTAATGAACCAGAATAGAAAATGCTATCACGTAAGCTAATGTTTCAATTTTGAAAAGAAAGCTCGCATCTTAACTATTATCTTCGTCCAGAAGGAAACACGGTAAAAAATTATTGAAATTTCTTAAGAATATCTTAAAATAGGTTTATCGGTTAATTTAAAGACTTTTGTGTTAAAACCGATGTATTGTTATATTCCATAAAGGTTTGGTTTTTATATTGCTATAAAAATAGCAAGCACCTTTGATTCTGTATTTTAAGGCTTTCTGAATGGAAAATCCTGAGAAATACTTTATTTACTAATCAATCAAATCTTAAAATTTATTTCTAGAATAAGACTCAAAATTGTTAGCTAGAATTTTAATTTTTTAATAGATGATTATATTGTTTTTTTCGTACCTTAGTTTTGTTCAGATTGTAATAAAAATTTCTTTATTTCTAATGTTAAATCTAAATTTTTTTCTAGCTTAGAATCTATAAAATTTTCTAGCGTACAGTCAAAATCGTAATTGTTTAAGTTGTTGACGACTATAGAAAATTCTAAAAAATCGTCACAAAAAAAAAACCTTTTGAAATTACATAAATTTAATAAAGTATATCCACAATTTTTATTAAGGAACTGGTTTACTATAAACGAAATTCTGCTTTTATATCTAACAGTAAGGAATAGTAAGGAATTTTATACTTTAAGTTTAAAAAAAAACCGTTTAATGATATCGTTATTCATATCGTAAAAATAAATGATAAGTTATTAGAAGTGTAAATTAATGAAAATGAATCATTTAATGAGCATATTAATAATACTCATCTTATTTAAAGATAGAATTCCCATGAGTCAGCCTAAGTCACATATATAATATTCTATGAGTCCCATGAGTCATGCAATATAATATTTTATTTAAACTATATCAGAATGTCTGATGGGAAAGAATTGCGACTATAATGCTAATAATTTTTTCTCAATGCAAAGTTATTTCAATACATTCTTCATAATTATTTACTTTATATAAAAAAGGACTTTCTTGAAATTAATTAGCCTATTTAAAAAAGGAATAAAAATGGATTTTTTTTTGAAACTGTGGAACATTAATATTATTAGTTGATTTGATTAAACTTCGTTTAAAATTCTCCCTTATGTTCTTAATTTAATTTCTTGTTGTTTTAACATTTTGTTTAATTGAAAAGGTATTCCTTGAACTCTGAAAAAAATATAAAAATTAAATATTCTTAGCTCTTAAATGTAAATTAACTTTTTTTTTTCAATCTAGGATTCTTAAAAATTCTATGTAAAAAGTTACCAATTGGAATATCTATCAAATTGATGATGAAGACGAATTATTTATTTTAAAAAATACTATTCACCTTATAAAATAAAAAATATTTTTCACTAACAAAATCCAAATACCTAATAAATCCAACCAGCATATATATACAATATTAACTGCGAATGTTGCATTTTGCTTCATTAACAATTTAACTATTTAAATGCAACTTTTAACCAGATTTCATAATAAGCATCGTTCATATATTATATTTCTCAATTCATTCAGAGAATTATTCTGAAAAAGGCAGTTTATAGTCTTATGAATATTCTCCGATTTAACGTTAACACATATCTTACAAAAATGTTATGATCAGAATTTGTGGCAAAACAGAAAGGAGTTTATACCAAAAGAATAGAATATTATTTAAAATTTGAATAGTAAATCTAGATTCAAATTATGTTTATTCGCAAGGGATCAACTAAAATGTTCACTATAGAGGGATTCTAGATATGTCTATTTTCTTGCAGTATGCAAATTGGTTTGAACAATGCAAAAAAATGAAATTGAAATCACTTTGTAATCCGCCGTCACAGCGGGAAAGACTTTGCATCATATAAAAATAATATCCATATCATCTGCCAAAAAATGCAGGCCTTTCTTAAAGCTAAACTGGTACTGTCCAACAAAAAAATTTGTCGAATTAAACCTCCATCAAAAGACTCAAAATCAATTCACTTCAAAATAAAAACTTGCAAATCATTTTATTTAAAATTTCCTCAGTTTTCAGTGATAAAAAGAAAGTGATTTTCATAGAGGATAATTTCCTGAGAATTGTTTCTACGTTTTTCTACATTAAGATATTATATATATAGTTTTCACAACAGTTATCATCCAGGGATTCAGAATTGATTACTAAAAAAATTATTACGATTCAGAAAGATTAAGATTTTAAAAATACCTGTATTTGAAACCAAGCAACTTAAAAAGGAGAAAGATTACTTATGCAATTTTTAGCAAATAAATTAAAAACTTCTTTAATAATTTTTTAAACATTGAATTGCGATTATAATGCCCCATTATTTCATTTTGTAAAAAATTAAATGCTCGTTTAATTTTGTCTAGAAAGAGATAGATTTGGATTATAATAAAAAAAGGCTCGCATAGAATAAATATTTTATCATTATTTCGTACCTGAAATTAATTTTGCTTCAAGAAAACGTGCTAAAATAAGGCAAGCATAAAAATAAAAGATACACACTTATTTAAATGAAGCAGTCACTAACAGTTAAAATAAAGTGAAAAAAACCATAACTTACGAACAGTTTGGATTTTTATGAAGAAATATTTAAATTCATACTTAATCTTCTGAGAATGAAATAAAAAAGAACGAATTTGAAATTTGTAATAATTTTTAGGGTAAATTCAATATTGCTTTTTCATAGGATTCACTTATCTTTTTCTGTTGGCTTTTATTTTTATTCAATAAATACTCCAAATGGTGTATCATTTACATAGAAGATATTCTTTAATTTTGATAATTTGAGACAAACCTGTCAGTTTGTCTTGAGTATTCTATACCCCATAGTTAAATGTAAAAATATATTTTTATATGTACCAAAAATGTTTAACGCATTTCATTCCCAAGAATTATGGTCGATCAATCATAATTTTCAGTTACATATTAATTTACTTTTTAAATATTTGTAAAACCTTTTGTTGGCTTATGTTAAAATAATAAAAATTATTTTAAATAAAAATAAAGAACAAAATATAATTCTATTCATACAATAGGTAAAATTTTGTTATGAAAAAATTTTGAAAACTGCAATTTAAAAGTAACTAAAATTGAAGAGCAATTGATACATTGTCTTTGTGAATAAACCTTCTCTATATTATAAAATCTAAAATATTTTGAATGTACTTACTACAATGAATAATGCATTAAAATTTTGAATTTAAAGTCCCAATTATTTATATAAACTATTATAGAAACCTCACTCACCTCTTTCAATATTGCTTAGGATATTTTATAAAGAACTCTTGAGCTAAAAGTTTATATAAATATATTGATTAGTTCTAGGTTTTTATGTTCTTCTATTTCAGTTTTTTTTTCTTATTATGTTACTTCTGATTTTTCAACACGAATAGGGAGGTGCTATCATATGCTGGTACGCTCTGATGAGTCGCAAGAATTTGGAAATGAGGGTGTGGTCTGATGATAGGCAGAGCATCAAGCCATGGCTCAAAACTGCTCATTCTATCATAATTTCTAACCGTATGAACAGGATATAAAATAAATTTTATATCCAAGAAGTGAGAATTTAGAAAATATGAAATCAATACAGTTCAGAAAATATAAAGAACAATTTAAAAAGTAATAATGTAGTTTATAGAGTAGAAAAACAGAAATAATAATATAAATTGCAAAATAATAAACATAATATAAGATTTAAAATAATAATAGTAAATGTTTACGAAAAATATATCAGCAAATATAAAATGCATAGTGTAATGGAAATAATAAGTAAGTAAAATAATGTAAAGAATAAGCTAATAATGTAAATAAAAGATATTTAAAATACTATTAATAAGAAGAATAAACAGCAGCAGGCATAAAATTAATGTCTGATTTATTTAGCAATGCATTACATTGCTGAAAATCTCAATATGTTAAATCTAAGTGCTATTATGCAAAAGAGTTACCAATATAGTTTGTATAATTTTCTTGATATTTATTTTTCCTGTCTTATGATGCATCAACTTTAAAATTCCTACATTCTTGCAAATTTTTGTAAAGAATGTTCCTCATATTAATCGGCACTTTGTAAATAATATGTGATTATATCTCTGTATTATATATATTTTATTTGTGATTATATCTGCCTTTGTAAATAGTATGTTAAGTATTTGATTAAAAGCCTATAAATATATGATACTTCCTTCATTAGTATTGTAATCACAATAATGAAACGACTTTAATATGTCTGGAAAATGTCATGAATAGTTAAAACTCTCCCAGGAATTTTTTTTAATCCACTGAAGGTGTCCAAAAGAAACCTTGAATTGTTTTCGAAGTTGTCATCTAGTTTGCAATCTTCGTTTATATTTTTTTAAATTTTAAACTTAATCTCTAATTTAGGAATTTTTAGATAAAGATATATCTTCCTATTGCATTTTCATCTTGAGAATCTGTGATCTTGCTACCTATTATATTAACATGGGACTCTATTCACGATATAATGCACATTTTATGATTGCATAATTTTGTCCGATTTTAGAATTAAATTCGCAATGTGTATATTTCTTAAATGTTTTGTTAAATGTTCTTAATGTTTATTTATTAAATGTTATTAAAATTTGCAAACCGAAAAAAAGATATCATTTATTTATTTATTTAACAATCTTTAACATTAACTTGTTTTTCTATTTATAAGTCGAAGAAGAATTTCTGTTCTTTAGATGGTGGCATTTTATTTCTCGAGTGGAACTCAAAAAAAATCGTTCGGAATTCTGTATTATTCGTTCAAAATATTCTTAATTATGTATCATGTTTTTTCGTACTTTTTCATCAAATAATTTACAATTATTATTTGATTTGATTTAAATTTAACTGTTTTCATGTATACCGCGGATTTATTTATGGATTCAGACACATTTTTGCTTTTCTTTCAATAAACGCAAAACTGTTATTTCTTTTTTTTTTAAATACTCAAGAATTTCTGTACGTTTTCAGTCATATTTTATAGTATAGCGAGATATATGTAGGAACATCATTTTTCAACTTCTAAAAGAAATATTTTGACAAACTTTTTCCGTTGAGCTTGTAACGTTAGTTCGAAACTACTTTAGGGCATTTGATACTTGTCTCCTGGCCGTTTCAAAAAGCGAAATTCATTAGACTTAATTTCAAGAGCATGTAACTGATCTATTGAAAAGCTAGATAATTACTTTCAAAATAGTTATCTTTAGAAAAGAATTTTCATTATACATAATAGAATAATTACATTTTAGATAACAGCAAAGCATTAAAAAAAATATAAAAATATAATTGTTAAGAATGGTTTTATTAATTTGAAAAGACTTTGCTCAATGTAAAAAATAATTCTTTTTTCAGAAATGAAAGATATCAGTACTCATAAGAAAATTTACTTTATAATTAAGAAAATAATACATCAGATTTTATAAACTTCTTAACTTTCAAGATAGTTAATTTTACGTAAACAAAAACTAACATGAAAAAGTACATAAATTAGATATAGTCTTAAAATGTTCAAAAATATTGTCGAATTTATTCTCATTTTTCAAAATTAGTTTCAATAATGCTCCTTGGATTATTTTCCCAAAAAAAATAAATCATCAATATTATCTGCAAAGTTTTATGATAATCGATACTTGTAATTAGATATTTATAAACATAAATATGTATTGATTGTCCTTAAAATGTTCCACCTACCTGACTAGAAAATTCGGGAGAAATTCCAAACGTAATAAAACGAAATTGGAATTAGGCATCAAATTATAGGTTTGGGAAATAGAAATTTTATCTTTAAAGGAACATGAGTTCGAGATTGAGATAGAGTCGAAGGTTAAATTATTGGCCTGAAAAGTGGTTTTCTTTCCTCGAATAACGTAATATTTCCTTTTGGCTGTCGGTTATTTCTTAATGACAAAGAAGTCGTATTCTTGAGTCACTTAACTGAGGACGAAGAAAGTCAAAAATATTAATTCTTGCTCAACTGAACACGAAACATATGCCTTTCCGATTCATTAGAGAATAGAAACTAAGATAAGATTTTAAAGCAACAAGTATATTGATCGGGTATTCGAGACTGTTCATTATACGATAAGGATGTTTGTCAAAAGTATCTAAAATCTGAAGTATCTAATGCACTCAAACTGTAAAATAAATGCACTTCCCACAAAAATGTACGAATAAAAATGTAAAAAATATTGTCATCTTTTTCTCAATACAAAATAGATCTTTTTAGAAATATATTGACTTATTCAACTGCATTAAAATGCGTTTGTTTTACTTTGGACCAAGAATTTTCTGATAAATCTATTTAGAGTCTACAAGCTTTATTTCATTATATTTTTATAAATTGCACATTATTAATATTTTAGAAGACATTACATTTTTATAATTTCCAGACGACAAGTTTTTTTTTATGTAATGCCTCTTACCCCTTTTATAGCCGAAAAATTATTTCAAAATGTACAATACATAGAGAATTGTTTTGTCATTTAACGATTTTAATTTAAATAAGATTTTGAATTATTTGGATTAAAATAATAACTCTTTCGAAAGTATAAAGAAATGGAACCTAAAAAAACTTAATTAATAATAATTATTAATCACTTAAAAGTTTGTAAATATATATTTTAATAAACTATTTCAATCAACAGCATTTTTTTAAAAACCTTATAGGTTAATTTTTTTTTTTTTTGAAAAATGCACGTATATTTCATTTTCTGTTTCAATGTGCAGAATTTACTTAATAATCAATTATCTAATTTAAGAAAAATAAACAAATATATTAACATTTATTTTTAATAAATGTTAATGAGATTTTTTTTAAGTTAACAGAATTTTTTATTGCGAATATTACTGTTTTAAAGTTGAATGAAAGAAATCAAGTGACATAACAGCACTTACCGAAATTGAATTGATATATTAGTTGTGAGTTTATGGTAAGTACACATTTTTATTTTAGTGCATAAAAGCATATATAAAATAAAACAAATATCAATAGCGTAAAAAGAAAGTTATTTAATTACGAAGTTTTTCCATCGAATGTCGAGAGTTTAATTGTCGCTGGGGAAGGTGTAAATATCACTTTGCATTCCTCATGTTCATGGGAAATCTGCTTCTACAGGCTTTCGATCTCTTTCCCAAATTTCTGTTCAATCTTCTCCGATGTCTTCTCGAACCTTGTCAGTACTTTCTTCCATCTACAAAACTTTAGTTTCCACTGAAATTACCTTATTCTTAAAAGAAGCCACCTTATCTTCAATTGCATTCATCTTCTCCTGAATGATATTGAATAATTCCTCTTTAACACGATGTCCTTCTTAAGATCCTTCTGTCCGGATTTCATTTCTTCTTCAATTCTTTCCAGCATTTTCTTTTGTGCAGTTTGGTTCTCTTCCAGGCTTTGCCTCAACTCCTTCATGAAAGCAAAAATCTCTTCGAACTTGTTATTTTCTGATTCAGCCACTTTTGCTTGGGATCTCGTCAGCACTATACACTATTAAACACTACCCCTCTTCTGACACCAAATGTTACGAAATTTCCGGGTTCGTTTGGATAGTGGAAGTTATATGGTGTGGAGAAAGCTTAATTAGCAGGCGGCAGTAGAAAATAAAACAACGACGTTTATTTACACGAAGACACACAACACAAAGACGACAACTATATACAGCAAAGAGAAGACAATTATCTTCAGCCGAGACGTGCACACAACAAGACTCTACTGCAGACAGTAGCGCACAGCTTTGTTCAGCACCAGCTTGACTCCGTCCCTGCTCTGTTAATCTCTGGAAGACTCCTTCTTTACCGTCGATTCCGACTACTCCAGCAGCTGCAGACTGCCTAATTTTATAGGTCTCAGGAAGGGGGCTAGAAGCCTCTCAACCAATCAGGAACTTCCGAGGCGTATCTCGGTTCCTACTGGACGGATCGGGAAAACTCTCGATGTTTAGGGTATAATCTATTTTGGCTCCAAAGTCGCCAAGTTTGTCGCCAAGCTCTGGGACCTCCGACGCGACGCCCGGACTCCGTCCCATACAGATTTAGTTTAGTTATATTAGCGTCCCGTTTGAAGCAACACTGGGGCTATTTTGGGACGGACCTCGTAATTTTGAACCGCGGTCAGATGACGAGGACGACACCTGAGCTGGCACCCCCTCTCCACACCACACCACACAGCGGGAGGACGTTTAGTCAGGACGGATTTAACGTGCAACAGACCCCCTTACACGACGGTTCTTCGGTGGAATCGGGTCTCGAACCTGAAACCCTCCGGCCTTACCATCAGGCCACCGCAGCCCTTCCAATACAGATGACTGTAAAACAGTCTTTCTGATGATGGAATTTAACTATGCTGGGAAGCAGAATCACAGATTCGTAATAATATATATATACTTTAGAAATATTTCGATTTAAAAATCATCATATTTCTTTTATTTGAAATATCGGGCAAAATTTTTTTAATTACCCGTCTTTTATATAATTTACTCAAATTTGCCATGCAGTGCTATATTTATTTCATTAAATATCCAGTTTTTAGAATATTGATGAACTAATATACGGGATAAAAAGAATTCCGCACTTTTCTCAAACAGAAAATTGCAACGATTGAAGAAAATATACAAAGACGAGAGCAGAGAAAAAGAGATGCTTCATGTTTTACAATTTTCAAATAAGAATCATATGCAAAGTAACAAACGACAGCTCAACAGAAGTAATCTTTATCAAATGAAAGTATCATAAAGTACCTTACTCTAAAATTAGGCATATGTTTTTTGAATTAGAAAATTTTGAATTACTTAATAGTTAATTTCTATTCAGTTTGCATTTCTAAGAAACATTTTCAGCTTCTTTTATATTTCAAAATAATTACTGCAGAATTAGTGTTTAGTTTCAAGTATTTAAAAAGAGAAAGAAATACAACTGACCCTCCTCTCAGGTATCTTAAACAAAGCCGCATAATAAAGAAAGGGAAACAACAAGTTTTATTTCCGTCTTTGCTCCAATTGCAAGTCGTTTAAAAGGTTTTTTTTTAATTCAAAGATCATTATTGATTTATTCTTAGTTTCACAACCTGTTCCAGCTATTTCTTTTGTTTTTATTTTCATTTGTATCTTCGGGGAAGAATTCTTCATTCCCGGAATTGATTCTTTGAAGTACTTTCCCAGGAAACCTCTTTCGTAAACCCCGTCCCAGTGGGACTCACGGAAACATTTTTCTGTTACGCCACAACGGAAAGAGTTTCAGTTTTCAGTTAACATATCACCCTTTCCTTTCGTTAAGGTGCGGAAAGTCTACTTTCCGATTTTCATTTTGAGCTTAGTGCTTGATATCTCTTCTGGTCCAACTTCAACACATTTTTCAAGGAAACAAACTTTTTTTTTCACTTTTTGTTCTTGTATTAGAGACATCGACTTTTGAATATTTAATAAAAATATGTTTTGAAACTGTTGATATTACATTGCAACTTTATTTTTATAGGAATAATATTTGTTGAAAAAGATTCTTTATAATATGCTTATTTATCTTAGTG